>CASHTH010003921.1:0-21530 GCA_030341885.1 Geodia barretti | reverse complement strand
TTGCTCCTTGCTTTTCATCCCTATATTCCACACTGTTTAATTCGCAGAATCTTTTTATTTATAATAATTTGTTGTTTCCCGGGCCCAAGTGCTACATAGGATAAGCTGACAAAGTTGTCACGTAATTCCAGAGGTCCTCCAGACTGGAGGGTCATACGTCACACTGTGCCATAAAATATCTGTCGCAGTAATGAGGAAAAACTAGGCAACAACTGTTGCAGTTAAAACATAGCCATCAGCTTTCAAGCAGCCTTGCACAAGTTTTTCTATTGTTGTCATGAAAGCCCAGGAAGCTATACTACTCTTAGAGGGTACTCATTCTGAACTCCGTGTCTTATAAATCATGTGCCTGCGGTGCTGTTACCCTGCACACGTGTGAAAAATGTATTCGTCTATTAGAATTCACTCTAAATACGTTTGCCAGCTAGTCCGTGAAATCCACACACGTTAGAAGCCCTAATGCACGTAGATTTCAAGGACTCGCTATCTAAGGAAGTGTGCCACATATTGTTATAGTTAAACACATTTCCCCCTCTGCCCATGCACAGTACTTGGTTGTAGGTGTGTGTGTCTATGTGTCTGCTTGTCTGTTATGTTTTCTGCCACCACTATTGCACAATCAGTACGTACACCTCAACTAGATCTTGTACATGTTTTGAAAGACACTGAATGAGTCTTAAGTAAAGTTTGTAGGTCTTACAAAGCATGCAAGAAGTTTACACGTCCTGTAAGATTCTCTTAGGTAAATCTTACATTGTGAAACCTCATATTCCTATAGTATTTTCTTTCTTTAATTTAGAGTAAGGTGTCATCATCGGGCCTGGATGTACTGGCTGCGGCCGCTGCTGACCACCTGCCCAGCGATGCTCATGGGTCACTTCACAGCCAGGGCCCATTGGTAAAGAAGATCCTGGCGTTAGAATTCATTGAGATGTCGGAGCTCCGGGGCGACATCTGGCCGGGCGACTTCACTACCGATGCCACAACCCCCGCTCAGCGCACTCCAAAGCCACCCGTCTATCAAGTCCTGGCTGGAGTGCTATGTGAGAATGGCGGCCATTTTAGTATCACGTCTTCCCGAGAAGGTCCCCGAACTATGGGCATAACAATCGACAATTCTCGTGGCCGCTCACAACTACGAGGAGGCCAACTGGGTGGCATACGACAGGCAGTTCCATCGTGATATGTTAGCTAAGAAGGACCTTAATTAGTCCATACCTAATACACACCTCTAAAACGAAGCTTTTACAGGCCGGGCGCGCTGGATTCCATGGTGCCCCCACTGCCTTCTGATGATCACAGTGGAGCCAGCTGCCCCCAAAACCCAACCCCCCAATATTGGGATGGTTTCAAGGTTTTGCCCCCTCACAATATGCGTTGGCGTCTCAGCTGCCGGCCCCAGCAACAGCCCCCGCCAGGTCCCTGGAAGTGTGTTGCAGCTTCAATTGTGAATCGGTGCCGTTTCACCAGGCGTCGTTACTCCCACGTTTTCTCGGACTGCCACGGCCCCCACAACTGCCCCCACCGCCAGTCCTCGTCAACTGGGCGTGGGCCATCCGCGCGTAACTGGTGTCCCTCAAGGAACCGACAACAGCAGTCGCACCCCAATCTCCCGTCCCTGGGTCGGAGCAGGCGTAGGCCCGCTACCCGAACTTCACGGACTCCCGGATTAACTAGATCACATGTGTGCTCTGTAGACTGTAGGTAGTGTCCGTACATGTATTTTGTCATGCATTGGGTTATGTTGTATGCTTGTTAGTCATTGTGTCTATAATAAACCAGCGTGGGGTGGGGGGGTGGGGGGGTGGGGGGCTTGTGGCCTGAATGGGAAAATGGCATCATCCTATGTTCCTGGTTGGGCAATGAAACATGACTATGCCACCTCTTCCCCTATGCAGACTGGGGACGGCTCTACCCACATACGGCAGACCTTCTCGCCCTGGATTTCTGCTGCTCAGATCCCAGGCCATGTGCCCTGCTCGCCCGGGTGCAGACCCCGTTGAACAAGCGGGCCTGGAAGCGTGCCTTGGCCTCGCATCTGGATCGAGCCATCGTCCGATACCTCATCAGGGGCATAAGCGATGCCTTTCGAATCGGTTTCAACTGTTCCTGCCCCCTACAATCCAGTCACCAGAATCTGGTCTCGGGCCGCGAGCACCCTGAGGTGGTACAGGCCTACCTCGATAAAGAGCGATCCGTTGGCTGCCTGCTCGGCCCCTTCGCACCGAACGGCCTAGGCATCCTGCCGGCTGTCCACATTAACCGTTTCGGCGTGATCCCGAAAGGCCACAACGCTGGAAAGTGGCGCTTAATCTTACACCTGCCGGGGCCTAGTGTTACAAGCGGCATCGACCCAGAGCTCTGCTCATTGTCATACATCTCCGTTGACCAAGTGGCAATGGTAGCGGCTAAGCAGGCATTCGTGGAAGAGATTAGGAAGCTTCTCAGGGCACTCGAACTACCGGAGGACAACTATGCTGGTCACAGCTTCGCATTGGCGCCGCAACATCTGCTCTCGACCATTCAGCTGCTGGGTCGGTCGCAGGGTGGTGCCTTCCTTCGGTACATAAGGACACGACACGAACAGTTGGCTGCCATGTCAGTGGCACTAGCTTCCTAGAGCTACCTTACCACATACTCTCGTCCGACCCAATACGGCTCCAATATTGCTCTAGATTGTTGTGTTATCAGTGTTAATATTGTATAACGTCCATCATATCACCGCACTACTTCCTTGGGGAGCATGGCAGCCAGTAGGCCTGAGTAGAATGTGCACAACATATTTGTAATTATGCCTGTTAGCACTGCGCAATATTTTATTCTATTATGCTTCCACAAGTGGTAAATTATGCTTAAAAAGTTCATGATGTGAATTACACTGTTACCAACAATGAGCACTGATTAACGTTTGTTAAACTGTAACATTAGGGATGATTCTATGTAGTCTTGTAATGAACAGTCTTGTTGTGGACCGAAACTAGCTTTTAGTAGTGAAAAAACATGTTCTGAAGAAGCAGACGAGGGCTGAACCAGTACATTGTGTACTGCAGTAGACCAGTAAGGTAGTTCATGAGCATGTCCTTTCCACCAGTTTAACGTGTCGTAGTTTGGAGTAACGTCTTGAGCCAAAGCCAAGTAGGTTGGAAGCTCTCCCTTTATCCCTTCCTGTCGGCATGCGTCACAAAACAACGTTCTTGAAGACACAGTAAAGCATTCGTTAGGAAATTCCCGGACTCGCTGAGCAGGGGTAACCGATTTCGGATTGCTTGAACAACACGGGCGCTTTTTACGCATACCTGGTTCTCGTGGCGGGTTTGCGAATATTTTGCGCTTCCTAGTCAACTCAGATTTCTTAGGCACTCTCAACCGCTCCAACAAAGAAACAACCGTGCTACTACTCGCCTCTGAAGTCGTCGTGGTGTCTCGTTCTTCGGTTGTTTCTTGCTCGTCGTTCTCTAGGCGCACGTACACATGGCTCGGACCATTAGCTAGCCACACCCTCGGCCGCGCCTACTAATCAAGGGTGCTTTAGCCCTATTTATGCTTGAATTATGCTAATTCTCACAATACGCAATTATGCTGCAAATAATGCGAGCATATTCTACGCAGCCCTAGCAGCCAGCCACCTCCTTGGGTGGACTCACCCCTATCTGCCGGAATGGGGCTCGCAGCCATGCTCCCCATCATGCTGCATGTCGTGGGAGTGTCCTGAAGAGCGAGGCACATGCCCGCCTACCAGGTCACGTAAGGCTCGCGGTTAGCCCATGACCAAGTGATCAGCCTCACGAGCACACCTGGAACTACAGCATGGCACCACGTGAGCTCACGTGGCCGGGCCGGGGGCATGCCGCAAGCTGGACCTCCCCTGCTGGATGGGGGCACGTGCCTACCACAAGGGGACACCCCCGTCTTGTCTGGCTTCTCCAAAGGTAGAATGAGTGATAAGAAAGAGAATTTAACTAACTTTCTTGATAACTGATTAATAATGCCAGAGATTGAAACTAAATGACATCTCAAATGTACGGGCATAATGCTGGATAACCTGTAATACTAAGTACTACCGTACTTAGTGATGGAGCACAACAAAATAGCAAAATTTGTGGCCAACATAATATAAGTCGTCACTGAACAAGTGGAGCCAATTGCACATGTATACACCGTTGCTGCAACTTCTATTAAAAGCACACTTTCTCAGATGCCACATGTAAGGACTTTATGAAAAATTTGACAATATGCACTGGCCAGAAGGTTACCCTCTTAATTCTGAAAGTTTTTCAGGTGATGGTAATTATGTACAAACATGACCTGGGTATGAGTATGGTGGTGCAGCAAGCAATACAACATAAACATACACATCTGCTTTTCTTACACAGCTATAATCTTGACGACTTAAAATTCCAGACCCAGAACATGATGGATCGACTAAAATGTACTCTGTGCTACTGTAGTCTTCCGGTCTGACCTTGAAGTAGAAGACATGCATAAATAAGCACTATGATACACAATGCTATGCAGAATAAACACATCAGCATCACATAAATACACTTATTTTGATTGGCCACGCAGATAATGTGAACCAGTGTCCCTACATCCACTAAGCTGCAATTAACAAGTGTGTAGGTTTACTCTATTCATCCATCAAGTACGTTTTCGTCCTTACTGTAAGCTATTAATCCTCGGCACGTTATGTGCAGCGAGAGTTACTGTGTGTCTTTCTGTCTGTCTTTCCTGCACGCTGTTCTGACAAGCAATACCAACAGCTTCAGAGCAGAAAATGTGTTTTCCCTGAGAGTTATGATGTGTAAAGCAAGTGAAAAAAGCCATTATGCTAATAAGCATTGCACTAGTGCTAGCCTGGCAGCATTGCTCGAAACACTACTCACTGATGCAGCTCTGTTTGAGTGAGAAATAAACTTCGGCGTGACTAATCCCATAGCATACTGTGTGGTGCATGCGCATTTAATGTCGCGCACACATCCGCGCATACGTGCGCAATTGCGTTACGTGAATTCTATGGTGTTAGTTTAACAACTTCCTGCATGTCCTGCTCCTTGCTGATATGCAACATAGAACAGGACACGCAGGAAACATTTTGCTAAAGTAAGAAAGCATCCAGTATGGGTCACAAACTTCTAGACGTGCGTCTTCATGTACAGGAATTAACATGGGGTTTACAGAACTGATTTCTAAAAAGGCGAGAGTACTTACTACTATGTGGCCTCTGTGTACAAAATGAGATGGCAATATCTAGGACACACCTTAAGGATGTCAGAAAGGATAGGGGAGACACAAGTTGCTCCAGCCTCTCTTACTCTCTTTCTCAGTACCGCAAATCTCCTACGATCCTTATCAAATGCTGTTATTGATCTTTGGGGAGTTGAATATACAGTATGCGTCAAAACAATGGTGGGTCCATATAATTATGTCAGCATACTCAGTTGTGTGTGTGTACTAATGCTACAAACATATGTACATACATAATATGAAAAAGCACTAAAGTGCAAACCCTCGGCGAACTACGCATGTGCGGTTCCGCTAATTGATGGGCAGGGCCATTTGTATGCGTTTAGTATAGCTCACTGAGAGTCAGACACTGGCTAGCTACATCAGTAGACAGCATGCAGGAGTCGATACACGCCCTTCGCTGTGACTTCTTGTGCCTTCAAGATAAACCGAGGGAGCGGACCCGCTTGAGGTAAGCCTGTTCTAATTAGCATATTGCCTTATTCGCTGGTGTTTCACGCTGTAACTCCCAAATGCAGAAGTTTCAGAGAAAACCCCACATAATTTCGACCGTTATCCGACGCTGAATACGTGGTATTTGTTTGTAGAGTGATCGATTGCTTGTGAAGTGAGATAGCTTGCGGACAGACAGACAGACAGACAGACAGACAGACACACACACAACAACTACCGTAACCCTCGCTGCGCATGCGCGCCGACGGTTAATAACGAAATGTTCGTTCTTCATGCAAGCAAATTATCCCTTAGACAGAGTTTGATGCGAACTGGGAAGAGATACAGAAATCAATTACGAGACCATGCAAGACCCACAATAAGAAGGCGCTTAACAAGGAACAGCAGTATGGAACAGGAAACACATTACTTCATACATACTTCCTGAAGCATGTTGTACTACATTGTGTATGAGTAAGACAATAATACTATGATTATGATTACATTACAAGTGGAAAAATAAAATGAAGGGCGATATAGGGATGGTTTGAAGCACCAAAAAGGAATAAACAAAGGGGTCATTACACAGCAAAGATGCACAAAGCTACATGACACCATCCCTATATCTTTGTTTTATTGTTTATAAGAAGACACTCAATGAGCTCTTGGAACAGCTCCACGATCTACCGTTGTGACGAAAGAAACAATTGCCTGATGTCCGTGCACACCTCCATGGAATTTGGAGACGCTCAGTCATCAGCGCTTCAACCGGTTCCGGTAGGGAGATGGTGGGTTTAAAGAAGAAGAACAATATAACTATGATGATCACACGAAAATCGTGAAATCGCGTATGAGCGAATTCTCGCGTGGATAACTGAAGGTGCGTATGAAGTCTTGGGGCACATGCATAGCTAGACATAGGGCCGTAGACTATTATTAATGTGTTTTGAAGGCATGGTAAGTCATTGTAGCTGAGTTTTGTATGTGGATCACGTGAGATTTCACCTGTGCCATCCCTATACAGAGCGTCTACCGACGCTCTAATACGTAACCTGTATCAGTCAGAACATTTTAATTAGCGGACATTTGTACATACATGTAAATGTGTGTATACAAATTTGCCATTGAGTCATCAACAGTCTCTGCATAGTTTCCTCAATTTTTCGTGCATGGTTGTGTAAGTTCATCCTTGCTCATAGGCTTTACTACTCTGCGAAGATATTCAGAGCTGAGTTCATAAATCAGGTGATTCTGGAGGTGGAGTGCAGATTCCACCACTCAATCCTATTTCGACCAAAACATTCCTGGCACATTTTGAGGTGTGTTTTGGGTCATTATCTAGCATGAACAAATACGGCTCTTCTCCAAATAAAGTTTGCACTGAAGGAATATGTGTTTGCTGAAGAATACTCACATACCATTTCAGCATTCATTGCACCCTCAAATAAGTGCAAATTTGTTGCTCCTCTCTTGCTGATCCCACCCCACAAGTGAACCTTTAGTAGGTGTTTTGGTCTGCGTAAATACAAGTGTGTGTATATTATGTACATACCTGGGTTTTAGACGTGGCTTTTGTCTACGTTTCCTGTGGCAAAATCGACGATGGTTCTCCAGTTGCACACTTGTCTCATCTGTCCAAACCACATTGTTAAAGTTATTATTCTGGTTCACCATGAGAGCCTTTTGAGTTTGTTAGGATCTTGAATAAGTTGACAATATGCTGAGCCACTGCATGTCCACCCAAGAGCTCTATGGCAAACGTAAGATGGTACTGAGAGAAAATTTGATTCCATTAGCACATAATTATCGTTTCAGCTCCACTTCAGTGCATAGTTTCATCATCAGCCTGCATTTGCTCCTCTATTAAATCCTTCACTTGCTGTGTAATTTAGTTCATCTCCCTGCTCCAGGAGTTCTAGAAATACCCCCACCAGCATTAATTTAGTAGTAGTGACACAGACTTTGTAGTGTAGGATACAGTGCTCCAGGCTAAGACAGTGTATCTTTTCATTCCAGGTCAAATTTCTGGGTCATGCTGAACATCAGTCCAACATTATGACATATCAAAATGATCCTCAATCTTTGATGATTTATTTGACCACAGTGATAAGACGTCACATGGCTTCCACATTATGCTGGCATTGTTTTGAGCATAATAGGTAACTTCTAGCACAGAGAAATTATGCCGGAATAATCAGTAAACTATTGTCAAAGATTACACTAGGGCATGCAGTATTACATGCACAATGTGCGTGTGCACCAGGGCGGCTTCTGCACCAGTGCGGCTAGGCCTACGCACATATTCGGGAATTTCTTTGGGAATAATACGCTAGTGAAATGGAATAATTCCGGAATAATGGGGTTAAGTACTGCCCGCGGCCGCCGCGCACGCGCGCGTGTGTGCATATATGTATGTGCGCGTGGACAGCTAGAGCTAGCTAGAGAGAGACAGACGACAGAGCCAGAGGTCAAGCAAACGGTGATGGATGGGCTGACTGGGACGAGTGAGGAGGAGACTGGAAGGAGTCAGGAGACTCAGGACGGATCAATACAAAAGATCGCCACCGTCCGTTACGTTACGCAATCTCGCGTTACGTAACGTAAGCAAGCGACGGCGAACGTTTGCGTGCAACGCCTACAGTTTTCTACGCATGCGCGTGAACCAAGCGACCTTCGGATAAATGGTGATGGTGACCAGAGTATAGTGGATATTCTTCGCAGCAACAGAGGTGACCACATCTGTTTATGGCACAGATCTGGCCATATAGCTATGTGAAATTAAATAATACTCACCTGCTGCAAGCGCAAGCTGTAGCTAAGAGACCCTTGGCTCTAAAAAAAGGTGATGATGCCTGTAACTGGCCCGAACGTAACTGGTCCTAGCTCTATTAGAGACATGCTCCAGAATAACACCGCGTATTCCCGCCAGCGCCAAACGGAAGACCGCGCGCGGGGAGATGCATCCATGACTCTTAGTTGTCTTTTAGTACCTCTTTAGTGAGTGAAATAAATAAACGCAGCACAGTGCAGGCAGTTGATCTGGAAGCAGCGTTTCTCGCGCTTGGTTCACGCGCATGCGTAGAAAACTGTAGGTGCCGCCTACTAGCGAGGGTTCTCAGTGTGTGGCGGCTCGACTGCTGTATTTTCTAAGGCGTCTTTCTATGCCTTAGCTCTGTGACTGACACTGTTTTGTTTGTGTGTATGGCGTGGGAGACCCTCTGACGGGTGTGGGGTGCCTACTGGGGATTTCGAGCAACAGGCAGCTGCTAGACGCGGACACGTGGCGTCTGTAGTATCGTGGACGTCATGGTGGGATGGGTAGCCCCTTTGGTTCGTGTTGCCGACAGTCTGTGATAGTATCTCACCTCTGCCTACGCCCCCGCAATCCTGATCTACGGTGGTATGAGGTTCCAGGCAAGTCAACTTGAGTGATTTCAGCCCTGCTAGACACGAACACGTGGCATCTGTTGGATGTCATGGCGGGATGGGTAGCCCCCTTGGTTCGTGCTGCCGACAGCGCTGTCTTTGCCTCTCACCAGACTTGCCGTTCTCACCTAAACCCCGGACTATGTCTCTCCATGTTCCATTACTTTTGTTTTTTGTGTGCGTGTTGTGTTACAACTCCTGTAAACCCAGGGTATGATGATGATTGATTGATAGGCGTTGCACGCAAACGTTCGCCGTCGCTTGCTTACGTTACGTAACGCGATATTGCGTAACGTAACGGACGGTGGCGATCTTTTGTATTGATCCCTCAGGACTCCTCTGTGGCAGCAACAAGCAGCAGCGCGTATTCTGCAGACGGTGAGGGTAGCAGCAGTTCATCCTTAAGCATTCTCGATCGACTGCGTGCACCACCTGTGTCATTGCTAGCGCGGAAACGTAAAGTATGCGTTAATCCGCCGCCCGTTGGAAAGAAGCGTTCATCTGGACAGGCTCTAAAGGCTGCTTATGTTCCGAAGAGAGTCACTCCCTCCCAGCGTGTATCTGA
This sequence comes from Geodia barretti, assembly GCA_030341885.1. NCBI lineage: Eukaryota > Metazoa > Porifera > Demospongiae > Tetractinellida > Geodiidae > Geodia > Geodia barretti. The sequence continues at coordinate 11,863 of CASHTH010003921.1, read as the reverse complement.
ATTTCCTGGGGAGCAACTAGTGGCTTCAGCTGGAAAGCTTTTCTGCAAAGCTTGCAAAGAGAATCTCTGCCTGAAACGCAGTGTGATTCTGAACCACATCAAGTCCAGCAAGCACGCGAGTGGAAAGCAGGCACTTACGACAAAACAGACGAGGGAAAGAGATCTTGCTTTAGCTCTAGAGAGGCACGACGCACAAACTAACCGTAAAGGGGAAACACTTCCAGAGGAGCAGAAGGTGTACAGGGCCAGAGTTGTGTATGCATTTATGGAAGCAGGGATTCCGCTCTCCAAACTGGACTGCCCTGCTCTGAGAGAGCTACTAGAAGAGTCTCATTTCCGTCTTGCTCACTCAAGGCGTATGATGGATCTTGTTCCGTTTGTTCTGGAGGAAGAGTGCACTCGTATAAAGAGGGAAGTATCTGGCAAGCTGGTCTCCATTATTTTCGACGGAACAACAAGGCTAGGCGAAGTATTAGTTGTGGTGTTACGCTACGTTCAAGACTGGGAGGTACACCAACGTCTGGTTCGGGTTGATTTCCTACAGAAAAGCCTAAACGCAGAGGAGTTAGCTCGACAGATTATCAGTGCATTGTCTGTTACGCTTAGTATTGAGTACAATAATCTGGTTGCTGCTATGAGAGATGGAGCCAGCGTCAATGCTGCAGCCATGCGCACTCTCAAAATTATGTATCCTATGGCACTTGATGTCAGGTGCATTTCTCACACTCTTGATCTGATTGGGGACAAATTCAAAGTTCCTACTTTAAGCATTTTCTTTACGCTCTGGATCTCTTTCTTTTCCCATAGTGCAAAGCTCAAAGCATTATGGAAGACTCGAACTGGTCAATCGATTGCCACGTACTCCCAGACTCGATGGTGGAGTCGATGGGAGGTGATGAATCAGGCTTTCATGATGTTTGGAGATATTGAGCCCTTTCTTAGAGAAAATGATGTCAGTCCTGCCACTCGAGCGAAGCTGTTGGAATTCTTTGATGACCGTCAGAAGCTCTTTCTTTTGAAGCTAGAGCTTGCTGTAATAGTTGATGTTGGTGCACATTTTGTTAAGGCTACGTATTCTCTTGAGGGAGATGGCTTACTAGCGTTGATCTGCTATGACCGAATCGTAGAAATCCGGGCAGCTATTCAATCATCGCACTATCCCAACTTACAAGCAATCGTCCGAGAAGCTTTTGCGACCAACCTACCAATTCAAAACCAATGGATCTTGTATGCAATGATGTGTGTAAAACCTGGAATTGGTTATTTCAATGCAAACCTACACGATGATGGTATTATGAAAGCTTTTAAAGCAGCTAGACTTTTCTCACCACACAGAGTTAGCGAAATGCAACCTTCGGCAAGGGATATCGACATTCTGAGCGTTTTTCCATTTTTTTGATTCTGGATGTGTGGTCGCTCTTCAAGCAGAACTACCAACTTACCTATCTTTATCAGCAGATGTGAGTTCTGATCTTGATGTTCTGAAGTGGTGGAAGGACCACCACGAAGAACGTCCGGGATGGTCATCAGCTGCACTCAAAGCATTTTTGGTTCAACCTTCATCTGCAGCTGCTGAACGAGTATTTTCTTTGCTAAAAAATGCATTTGGAGAACAACAGCAGAGTTCTCTGCATGACCTAGTGACTGCAACATTGATGGTACAATATAATAGGCGAAAAAAGTAGTTTACATTTTCCTCTCTCATGATAATTTTCATGAATTCTTTAAGAATAATAGGACTTATTGTGAGAATTATAGGTCTAGAATGCAGGAATCATAGAATTGTAAAAAAATTTGCATAGGCGTGCGGCTTCTGCTTACACTACTAAAAACAGTAACTTCCTGTGCTTGCATATGTACAATGCCTCGTGACCTTTAACCCGAGACCACGTGTAGTAATTATGGCTGGCTGACGATACTAGCAGTGCCAGTGAAGCTACTACATCATGCGTTTCCACTGCGGGTTATAGTGGAGAAGAGGAAAGCAGCGTGTCCGAGGGAAGCAGTGTTCTATCGTTACTGGACAAACTTAGATCCCCAGTTCCATCTGAGTTGGCTAGGAAGAGAAAAGTGTCAACGAATCCACCGCCCGTTGGTCAGAAACGTTCAAAAGGTGGCTCTGCTTGTACTGTGCTAAATCAGTGTCCCCCCAAGACCGTGTGAAGGAGTTTGCTGATGATAGTCTGCGTGTCGGCAGGCAAACTGTTCTGCAGAGCGTGTAGAGAGGAACTTTCGGTGAAAAAGAGTGTTATCAAGAATCATGTCGAATCAATGAAACACAGGTCATCAAAGGGTCGCCTGAAAGAGAAAGAGAAGCGTGACTCAGACATTGTCGATGCACTGCAGAGGTACAGCAAGCAGGTCCATCCGAAGGGAGAGACATTGTCGGACAACACGCGCGTATATCGCGTAAAAGTGGTTCGGGAATTTCTAAGAGGTGATATTCCACTGCAAAAAATCGACAGCTTCCGTGAACTATTGGAAGAGTACATGAAATTAAACCAACAACTGCAGCTGTTGATGAACTCCAAGCTTTCCCGTTCCTTATTGACAGGTTGGAAAACCTTAAGCTTGAACTACCGATGTATATTGCTGCTGCAGAAGACGTCTCTAACACGACCGATGTGTTAGAATGGTGGAAGAGTAACGAGACAAAACTACCACATTGAGCTGAAGCATACAAACGTGCACTTCTCGTCCAACCATCGTCGGCAGCAGTCGAGAGTGTTTCTTCTCTTTTGAACAATTCATTTTGTAAGCAGCAGGAACACTCTATGGAGGACTATATTGAATCGTCTTTAATGTTGCAGTACAACAAACGAGAATAAATTAACATTGTTGTAATATTTTTGATCAAATTTTTTTTATTAAGAGGATTAATGGCATAATAGGTTGCATTTAGCAGCATTATAGAGAATGGCATAATAGGTAATTTTTTTAGCATAATGTGGAAGAGCTTACCCTCACATGACAGTAATGGCAGACGAAGTGACATGGTTTGCTAGATAAGGCTCTAGATATTGCAGAGTAACCCTTTTGAGGCAAAAAATATTGCTCTGCGCTTAGTGTATACGTAGGTACCGATCTCCCATTTCTCCTACCGTTACAACAGTTTCGTGGTCTTTTAAAGGGAGATGCTAAGTTGCATATGTTCACATATTCATACACACATGCGCACATACGTATGTACACATTCTGTTACATATCATTAAGTACGGTAGTATATAGGGATTGGCATGGTACCTAGCATCATAGCGAAAGTTTGTATACACAATGTATTCAATAGCCAACATCAAAATCACAACAATACATGTTTGTAAATAACAACAAATAGCCTCAGGCACTTTTCTTTAAATTAACTTCTTCACTTCTCAAACTTTCCAATAGTAGCATGCATAGAGATGAAACTCGGTACGCATGCCTATTACATGTTTCCATGACGACCACATATTGTTCGAAAAGGCCTCAGGCAATTTTCTTTAAATTACTTCTTCACTCCTCAAACTTGCTAATTGTAGCACGCATGGAGGTGAAACTTGGTGCGCATGTGTATTACATCGTTTCCATTACGACCACAACAACAAATAGCCTCAGGCACTTTTCTTTAAAATTACTTCTTCACTCCTCAAACTCGCTAACGGTACCACGCATGGAGATGAAACTTGGTACGCATGTGTGTAACATCGTTTCCATGACGACTACAACAACAAATAGCCTCAGGCACTTTTCTTTAAAATTACTTCTTCACTCCTCAAACTTGCTAACTATACCACGCATTGAGGTGAAACTTGGTGCGCATGTGAATTACATCGATTCTATGACGACCACAACAACAAATAGCCTCAGGCACTTTTCTTTAAAATTACTTCTTCACTCCTCAAACTCGCTAACGGTACCACGCATGGAGATGAAACTTGGTACGCATGTGTGTAACATCGTTTCCATGACGACCACAACAACAAATAGCCCAGGCACTTTTCTTTAAAATTACTTCTTCACTCCTCAAACTTGCAGCACACATGGAGATGAAACATGGTATGCATATCATTTCCGTGACGACAACAGGCATTTTTTCTGCCCCCTTCCACAGAGATAATACGTAGTAGTATATAAAAATGAGTGTAGACAAGTAAATAAAAAATCCTGCGAATTTAAAAAAAGAGGCATATAGGGATGGTATATAAAGAAAGGGAGACAAGATAGGGATGGGATATATGAAGCATGGTTAATGAACAGATTTGAGTACGCTGACACCCCCAACCCCATCACACAATCCCTCTATTGTTGCCTAGGTGAAGTATTAAACATTCACCATTACAATACTCAGAACTTACAATACACTACTGAGTAACCAACACCCTTATAGAGTCCAAGTGGAGTTTAACACTGCGCGCCACATAGTGCGGATATTTCTCCGCGTACGCGGAATAACGCATGCGCGGAATAATGCGACGCCCATCCGTGTAATACCTAATTCCGCGCCACTAAAGTGGGCGTGGTGTTGCACAGCAATTACGCTGTTACTAAAACAACAGGGACACGGTGAAAGAATGCTTGCTTTTAGTAACCTTTAGCCCCTATAAGAGTAGCACACCAGGCAACAATATAGGGATTGTGTGATGGGGTTGGGGGTGTCAGCGTACTCAAATCTGTTCATTAACCATGCTTCATATATCCCATCCCTATCTTGTCTCCCTTTCTTTTTATACCATCCCTATATGCCTCTTTTTTTAAATTCGCAGGATTTTTAATTTACTTGTCTTACTGTACATTGTAGGTACATATGCGCACACATTACGTACAATGGTAGCTGCATAAAATTTCATAAATTTGTGTGCATATGTAAAGGCGGACATTGCACAGAAACTTATATTATTATTCATCTGTAGCATATGTATCACATATGCCTACACGTTGTTTGTGGTCAGGCTTAAATCATTACCATTGTTTTGACACATATGCACATATTTTGTTACGATACTTCAACCTACCCTTTGTTCCTCATAATAGAGGCTAACTGTGTTGTCTTATTTCCTGGAGCAGCACAACAGTCAACTACATTACTTCCAGGTGGAGGGGCAAGAAGGTAAGCTGGCAAACACGACGCCTGCACATGTAGAATAATAAACATAAACAATAATACATCTGTAGTATATACGATGCACTGGTGTACCAAAGGTGCCAACCGTGCTATAAATGAACGACAACTTTCCTGTGGTATGATCTATTATGCAAGAACAGTGGGGACATACTCAAATCGCAGCCATAGCACTAGGGTCATTGACCACACTGGGTGGAGCTAGAACAAGAATAAAAAACCCATGGGTTAACCTATATGTAGCCTAGTCTTACGAAGCCAGTCCTGCTGGTTGCACAAGACTACTCCGACAGACCCTGCATCGCTGCTTCAAAATGGTATGAATCACATGCCATACGCACGACAGCCAAGTTTCAGCATTTGCGCAAGCGAGAATTGGCAAGCTAGAGCCTGGAAAAAAGCCAAGCGCCAGTGTTTTTCACGAAGTTCTGCTCTGCCCGAGCGGTATACGGCCACTGGAATGCTATAACGCCGGAATATTGGAAATATATATTCAGGGGTGGTTGCGGGTACTACTGCTTTTGGACGCTTTGATTTCTATGGCTTCTAGACTACAAAGCAGTTTGTACCCCACCATGGGGGTTGGACAAGGTGTCAGGCACGTAGGGTACTTACGCCTCTACCTCCATTCCTCGTCCCATATGCCTCATACTTAGTGTATGTACATAGACTTCAGTACATTGTAAGTTACGTAGCCTCCAGAGCGTATTCGGATGCTCAAGCCACAACTTACCACGGTGTTTAGCAAACCTCCGATCTGCTGGGGGATAGTGTTTTGGAAGAAAGATGATGACCTCGGTTCAAACGTCGCTTTCGGGAAAATGTAGTGAGGTAATGGTGAAGTAATGGCGATCAAAGGGTAGCAAGTACTAGTTATACCATGCCGGTCAGGGTGGCATTCGTATAACTGCAAGCCACCTGAAATAGGCCTGGTATAACTGGTTTGTAGCCCCGTAAAACCGACTTGAGTGCTGTTGCATAAAAGCGTTTTGGCGGGTTCAGTTTTGAATTTGTGTGCATAATGACGAATTGGAGCGTTTCGCAAAGGCATCACAGCTTGGGAAAGACATATCCAATGCGTACGACTTCAGCGCAAGGACCTATTGCTCCTGGGGATGTAAGCCTAGGCTAAAGAGAAGCTGTGCGGACTGTGAAGATATTTTCTCAGCCCCGCTCATGGTTGACTGTGGAAACCCGGCTGGAGCAACCAAGAGCTTGCTAATCTCGAGCATACCCGAGCCCGTGGCGTTTTCAAGTAGTTCAAAATGGCTCATTAGCCCAACCCCAGGTTTATACAATGATATTTATTGCAACCGCAGGTTTAGACAATGATAATCATTGCCATCCGCAGGTTTAGACAATGATGTTCATTGTTAATACACCCGTTGCCACGGTTAATAATGATATTCATGCACAACCGCAGGTTGTATTTGCAATGACACAGTGGGGGTATGCGGCACTAAGAGCCTTGTTGGCGGCTTTGATTTAAGTGCCTACTGGGCTACAAAGTTTTTTATCCATAGAAATCGTCGAAAACACGAGATAATGCCTCCCTGGAGTGGCAACAAACAGAATATATAAACGAGAAAATGTATGGAGATTGGCTTCCTGACTCAGCAAATAACATCCGCACCTGATTATGTCCGATCCCCTGGTACCATACTGCACATACAATTGCATGATAAAAGCTTCAGGCCCTTTTGTTAACCCTCTGTCAGCAAGGGTTTAAGTACTTGGACTGTGTGTGTGTCCGTGTGTCTGCGGCTATTTTGGTACTACAGGTGACAGGGAGACTCATCAGCAATACCAGCGGCTTCAGAACGGGAAAAGTAAGGCGGCGATTTTCCTGAAAAGACTGCGTTCAAGAGATATGGTGTGAAAGCAACTGAAAAACCAATATGCTAATTGGCAATAGCTTACCTGATGAGTGACTTTTTACACGGCAGCCTGGGAGGACAAGTAGTGTTGTTTCAACTGCTAGTTACTAATGCTGCTAGCGAGGCCATGTTTGATAATGACTCATTAGCCTAAACTATTGGAGAGAGAACAAGTGCACGACTTCACCAGGAGCGAACGGTTCCTCACGTTTTTACAGTAGGCGTTCTTTCTGCCTCTTTCATTATGTGGAGACGTTAGGTAAAATGGGTGTAGCCAAGTTCTGAGCATTACATACTCATGCATGACATTTGTCACGCAGAGGCTATGCCTTTTTGCTACTAGGCTCAATAATCCAGCAAATACCGTGGTAGGAAACTGAAAAAGGCAACAGCGAATAACTGTTCGAGTCCATGGAGGAGTAATATGAAAATGCGTAGAAAGAGTCAATACAAAAATTGGCAAGCGATACAGCTGTGCTATCTAAAATATCGAAGCTCAAGCTCCGATACAGAACCTTGAACCAAAGGAGAAGCTATACAGAGTAGATTATGGTGCAAGTGCATGGAATTAGGGCTTGATTGCTCAAGACAACTCACAAAGTTGTGCCGATGAGCCTCAGGTTTAACAGCCCAACCGTTTCATGCACGGAGTGATTGGTTTTAGCACATTCGTACCCTCACATGTTATCCGACACATGCTATGCGTGGTGTCAAGCATTTGCCTCCCAGCATTTCCAAGATATGCCGTGCATGGTGATTGAGCTGGGCGTTTTGTCAAGCACATTTGTCGCCCTCGACCCACGGAATGCATGGTCAAGAACATCTGCCGCTCCTCAAGCTAAGAACAGTGTAAACTTGAGAGAGGCGTGTCTCTCACTGTTCGCCAAAATTTGTGACAGACAGTGTATGTCCTTATTAATAATAAATATACATTAAAGGCCAGGGTGGCTACAATGTGTTATCTAAAATAAAAATGATTTGTATACATACGAGACGAGCTCATTCGGTAGTTCAGGGTTTTGCTGCGTCAGGAGGAAGACAGGGGGATAGGTGGCGAAAATGTGGGTAGGCTCTTGTTACATTTTGGAAAAATTCTCCTCGAACAGCGGCATTGGAAGCATTTCCTGGGAGGTGCAAATGTATTTGTAGAACTGCAGCCCTGTTCTCTCAATCTGTTCATCCAACTCAAATCCCCAAAGTTCACTTCCATAACATACAATAGGAAACACATTTACATTGAAGAGCTTGACTGAGGTTGGTGGAGGGGGATGTGCCAGTTTAGCAAGACACTATTTGAAGAACACGAGTCACTTGTTTTGCCTGGAGGTTGATATTATTCTTTGCTTTGACAAACTTTCCACTTCTAGTTATCCAGACTCCCAGGTATTTGTATTCACTGACACTTTCTTGATAGGTGCTTCCAAACTTAAACAGGTGGGTTTTGCTTGTGCCAAAAACACAGGTCTTTGTCTTCTCTGAATTTACCTCTTTGGAGCAGAATATCTCAAGTGATTCTATCTGTTTCTGAATCCCTGTCGCACTTTTTGAAAGAAGACTGGTATCGTCTGCAAACATCAGAATGTCCAGGTCACAGCGTTGTAGAGCAATTCTTGGATGTTTGCCAGCTCTACTTCGAGCCCACATAGATAAAGAGCAAAGGGCTTAGATTACAGCCTTGCCTTACTCCTTTTTTAACAGGCTAATTCTGCTGTAGCCAAATTAGAGGACAGTTTTACTCTTGCATTAGCTTTTCTGCACATTGATTGTAAAATGTTTATAGCTTTGTCACTAATGCCAATATGTTGCAATTTCTTCCACACCAGATGGTGCTCCACATTATCGAACGCCTTCTTGAGATCTACATAGCAGACATAGAGTACCGTTTTGTCTGCTTTAGCTTTTTCGATGGCTGTATTCAGTATAAACACACCATCAATTGCCTGCCGATGTTTCCTAAAGCCATTATTGTTCCTCAGGTAGAATGTTGTTATCTTCTGCCTATTCAATTAGTCTGTCACAAAGAATTGCTGAGAAGACCTTCCCAATACAGTTCATAATACCTCTGTAATGAAAAGCAGTAAAGTGCAAATCCTCGGCGAACTGCGCATGCGCGGTACTGCTAATTGATGGGCTGGGCTATTTGTAGTATGCGTTAACTCGTGGTCTCCCGCTAGAGTAGCTCGCGGAGAGTCTGACACAGGCTAGCTACAGTAGTAGATAGCATGCGGGAGTCGATACACGCCCTTCGTTGTGACTTCTTGTGCCTCCAAGGTACAAAGAGCAAGCGAGGTAAGCGGCACAATTACAAAAATCGCCATTTTAAAAATAAAGCCAGTGTCGCGCTGAACCGGTTGGTGTCGCTATTTTACCTGTTTGTCGCGCGTGGTGGCAGAAAACGTGGACGGATGGACAGACCAAGTACTGTAACCCTCGCTGCGCATGTGCGCGCCGAGGGTTAATTATTTGGGGCAGTCTGTCCACTTTTGTATATAGGACAAATAAGAACTGCCCAGCTCTCAGGGTACTTTCCCGATCTAAAGACAAGGTTGAAAAGGTCTGTGACTGTGTACAGCATATGTGGAGGTAATACCTAGTAGACCTTCCATCAGGACCAGGTGCTTTATTCTTTTTCATGTTACTTTAATGAAATTTCCTTGTCTAATTCAGGTCATAATTACCATTTGCGGCTTGCTCTGTGGATATGCCAGCATCAGTTTGGTTCAGGTTGATATCACTCCGTTCATTGTTCGAAGTGTGAATATATGACCTCCGGCTTAATACCTATGCTTGATTATGGCTCTTTTCTTTCTTTGTTAATAAGCCTTCAAAACTCCCTGGAATTTTTTGCTGCATTATTAATAACTGTATTTGTGCTCTTCTCTTTTTCATCCTAACCAATTAATGACCTATGCTGAATCGTATTCGTGTTAGGAGTTCATTCAACATTACTGCATGGTGAGCATCGGCTGTTTATACACACATACACATAATTATATAGATTATCGAAAACAGTTGGCTCACTCTCGCTCGCCAATGATATGCTAAAGAGCAGGTAAAACAAGGGCTAACCTTATCCTGCAGTATTATATGTGAGTCACGATAAAGTGGATGAGTCGTTAGAGGTGCCAAAGGATGGAACTTTAAAACATCAGGGAGAATCGGGTCAATGCTGAAGTTGTTGTGCTCCAGCGCTCCACATCTCTCATCACATAGTAAGTATCCATCTTCGTTAAAAGCAGCAATCACCAAAGAAACATCTGATTTTAGTAGATTTACACGAGCATACTTTGGCAGATCAACTACAGAAATAACAGTAGCAATGAATAAATCATTGGCAAACAAACACGACGAAATATAAGTAGCTTTACACAAAAAGAATTGCAGTATGGACAGTCCTGTCAACATAACAATACCTATTTTGCAGCCATAGCACTAATGCTATAGTTTCTGACACGCAAAACATACCAAAAGAATGGTATGTGACCACGTGCCTGACTTCTATTTCTCCAAGCCAACGCATAAGTTATTACACCTTTTGCTGGTTTAACCACCTGACTCAGTGAGGGCCTGTAAATGGCATAAACAGTACTGCTGAACCTGGTACAACTGAGATACATAGCAGAGAAAGGAAGACTCTTCACCAACCACAGCTTCTCCATTATTGGTATGGCGGCACTCTGCAGTACAATACCCACTTACCCCAACACGCGTGACACACCATCTCAAAAGCTATTGTTGCAGTTATACGTACATCAAAGTCATTGAATAAGGAACGAAATAAAGACTGCATAAAGGCCCATCTTTTGTCAGATTGTGATGTGTTGTTTTGTTGCAGCTTTGGAGTTTGTCTCTCCCTCCTGCAACTGCAGCCTCCCATACCCTATAGTCTCAGTCTCGCACCCCAGTCACTTGACCCACAGGGATGAAGGAGTATCTGATCCTGAAGATATCCGTAGTATCCAAACTGCTCTTCTAGTATGTGATGTGTCAACTACGAGGTAGAAAGGCAAAAGGCACAACAAACAAGTCAACTACACCAAGGACAACTTGTATTTTCCAAGGAAAAAAGAGCTGCCCTAGGTGGGATTCGAACCCACGACACTCAACAACAGGTCTACCAATTAAAGTCAGCGGACTACGGGGTTGACCATTTTGCAATCTGATTGGAGAAGGACCAAGTATGTGTCACAGTATCAGACCCCCCTTTCATCACGATGGATGGGCATATGTTGGCAGAGGGTTCTTTGACAGTGCCCACGCACAATGTAGAGGCATAGATATAAGAGTAGAGAACCTAGAAACAGGTCATGTGCACATGTCAAAACTACATCGCACAATACCCAGTCTTAAGTAAGTGGTTACAGGTCGAGGCCTGAAGGTCATATCTAGTCATGTACCGTGGCTTATAGAGCAACAAACTTCATGTGCCGTTAGAGATAGTGCTTGTAATTACGTCACGAAATGACATCACGTTTACTTCTGTATGGTAAGAAGTCGTGCTTACATGTAGAGAACTGCAAAAGGAACGGCACAGCAGCCGCCGTGGTCTAGCTACTACTCACGCACAAAGAAGACTGAAAAAGCAGCTAAAGGTGCTAAAACGCCCTCGCGAAAAAGACTGCGTTCATGCGCGATACCGCTAATGGACTGGGCTGGAGGGCTATGTGGCGTTACCTCGCCGTCTCCTCGCTCTAGGAGCTCGCCGGAGAGTGGACAACGGGCTAGCACGTAGTAGATAGCATGCGGAGTCGATACACCCACCCACTGTAGGACATTCATCAATGTGCCTCCAAGGTACACAGAGCAAGCGAGGGGATCAGGGTCGAGGTGAGTCCAGCATACTGCGTCGAGTTGTGTCTAATGACCGCATGCGCACCGCTTATGATGG
>CASHTH010003920.1:0-48016 GCA_030341885.1 Geodia barretti | reverse complement strand
AGAGGAGGGAGAGGTGCTGACTCGTCACACGCCTGACAGGGCACCTCCTGGTGAATCACTGCCAGGGAGAACACAATGACACACCATATAGTTTGTTGAGCTTCTAATGCATGGGTATGATAGGCAGATAGGTCTCCCAACCCCAAGTGCATTCTACATGGACCCATCATTGTGGTCTGTTTGATTGAAGAGGCCTCTTGTTAGTGTGTAGTGTATATACCTCTGACTTGTTGAATGAGTCTGGCCAGAGACTGTAGGAGCGCCTGGACGAGGTGCTCGAACGAGTGTCGGCAGGGGAGAAGGCGAGGGTTGCGGGGGTACGGGCTGAGATCGGCCGCGGTTCGCCTCTCCACGCGCCGCCTTCCGTCTCTTCTTCTTGTTCCCACCCCTTGCCTTTCTGCCTGCTGGCCGGTCAGCCATCTCCTAGCTCAGCCTGTGGAAAACCCGAAGACTACGTCTTCCCCACGACACGTGTGTTGCGCAAGTGTGCTGAATCAGCAGGTTATTCCCCTCGCTCCGTGGTGTCCGAATAACAATCCGTGTCCGAACTTGCACCGTCAAACATGTCCGGTAGGCTCAAGTACGCCAACAAGGTAATCCTGGCGCCCATGGTACGCATCGGGACGCTACCCATGCGAAGACTGGCGTTGAGATACGGAGCTGACATCGTATACTGCGAGGTAGGACCGCCAAGCACTCTCCCAACAACAAAACAATCGCCTAGCTATCTGTCTCTGTGTGTTTCTGCAGGAGCTGATAGATCATAAGGTGGTGCAGTGCAAGAGAATAGTAAACCGTAAGTCAGTAGAGAGTGCAACTGGATATGTTAGGAGTTGTTTTGCTGCAGCTATTCTGGATACCGTTGACTTTGTGTTGCCTGACGGAATGTGTGTCTTCAGGACATGCGAGGAGGAGAGAGAAAGACTAGTGTTTCAGATGGTGAGCTGGTTGACCCTCAGGTCTTCCCCTTTTCACCTGCTCTCTCTCTCTCTCTCTCTCTCTCTCTCTCGCACACACACAATCATGAATCAGGGAACGGCTGATCCACAACGAGCTCTAAAGACAGCAAAACTAGTGTAAGTTCCTTTATGTGCGAGTCACATGACATTTATGTGTGAGGCATATGTGATCACGTGACCTTCATGTGTGAGTCACATGATAATGTATGGTCTCTCTAGGGAGGGAGATGTGGCAGGAATAGACGTGAACATGGGTTGTCCGAAGGAGTTCTCTCTCAAGGGAGGCATGGGGGCGGCTCTCCTCACTCAGCCAGAGAAAGTCAGAGAGGTTAGGGATCAGCTAATGGTTATGGTGTGTGTGTGTGTGTGGGTAGGTGATGAGTTGGACTGTCTTTTTCGACAGATACTGACCACTCTTGTGGAAGGAGTCTCCAAGCCGGTGACATGCAAAATCAGGATCCTACCCACTGTATGTGAGGAGAAGAGAGTTAAGAAATGAAATTGATTGGTCACCGTCATCAAATTGTGTGTCTGAATGCTTCCCACAATAACCGGACCTACTGTGTGACTGCAGTTGGAGGAGACTCTGGAGCTGGTGTCAGTGATAGAGACCACAGGAGTGGCAGCCATTGGCATTCACGGCAGGTCCCCTCTTGTGACAATCTCTCTCTCTCTCTCCCTATCTTCCTCTCTCACTCTCTACAACTCTTTTTCTCCTCAAGATTCCTTGACTGTTTCCCCCCTTCTTTCTTCTCTTTCTCTGCCTCGATCCTTTCTCTTCCTCGCTCGCTGGCTGTATGTAGGACAATGAAAGAGAGATCCACCACCCCTTGTCATTATGACATCATCAGAGAGATTTCCAGAAAAGCTTCAGTCCCAATAATAGCCAAGTAAATGGCAAAAGTAATTCGAAAGATATTTTACTATGCTCAACATTTGATCAGTGGAGGGTCGGGTGATGTGGCCACCTATGAAGATGTAGCTAGGTTCAAGTCAAGAGCAGGTGACTCAAAAAAGACTGTCTAATTCACCATCTGACCAAATTCCTTGCTTCCATCTTTTCTCCTCTCTCTCTCTCTCCCCTCTCTCCCTCCTGTTCCTCTCTCTGTCATTCGTCGTCCACAGAGTGCAGCTCGGTGATGCTGGCAAGATGTGCCCAGTGGAACCCTTCCATCTTCAGGTCTTCACACTCTCTTACTGTAGCAGGTTTTCACGGCGCGTTGCACTTTCCTCAATGCCGTCATCCTTTCGCGTAAACAAGCTGAAATTTTGCACCATGCGTTGAAATGTGTTGCAATGATGGTTGCAGGAAAGAGGGACCCCTGCCATTAGACGAGGTGATCAAAGACTATGTGAGACTGGCAGTTGACTGTGACAACAACACCTCCAACACCAAATACTGCGTGGCTCAGATGCTCCAGTCGGCCATGGAGGGCGCTCCGGGGAAGGCTCTTCTTGCTGCAGCTAACATGAGAGAGATATGGTGGGCCTTGATCTCCTCCCTCTCCTCTCTCTGGTTTGCTTTTCCCTGTGTTTGCTCCTGTTCGGTGCACCGAATAGTCGTGCACATCATCATGTGCATTTTGTCTTTCCTACTTTCCATATTTTTCTCCACTCATCATAATTGTGAACAATTTTATCACTCCTCTCTCTCTCCAATTTTTTCCAGCGAAGTGTGGGGTCTGGTTCCTTATCTCGACTCAGTTCTGGAGAAGAGAGAGAGATTAGCTGAATCCCTACCTCTTCAACTCCAGAAGGTTCAGCGTTCAAATAACACCTACATACATACATAGGGGAACTTCTTGTGATTTTAGACCAAAAGGTTTACTTTTGCTAATTTGGCCACATTTACGTTGGCTCTGCCGCAGGAACTGGGTGTGGCTACTTTTAATCTGATGACATCATCGGCAAAGCGTCGTCGGGCGGGGCCAGACGTGGAGGTCACCGAGGAGGGTGTGACGGAGATGCTCGTTACCTATGATCGCAGGGAATTCCCCGTCGACAAGACTCCCAAGACCTCGCTCTACGTCTACAGCCGCAGACACCACGGCTCCGCCCCTCGTTACAAGACTGTGAGTGCAACTGAGTCACTTTGATCATTGAAGATTAAACCACACTTCACACCACAATCATGTATATACAGTAGCTAAGGTTTTAGACAGCACTCCTGAAATGAGGACACCTCCCTAATGGGGATGCCTTTCGTTTCCCAAATAACATTTTCTTTGCAAGCAATACAACCCCTGAAATTAGGATACCTCCCTAATGGGGATGCCTTTCGTTTCCCAAATAGCATTTTCTTGATAATATATAACCCCTGAAATTAGGACACTGCTCTCGTAATGATGCACAACATATTATATGTGTCTTCCACCCTCAGGTGGAGCGGAGTCGAGATCGTCAGTTCAAGTCAGTCGTAACCGTTGGCGACCGGACGTACTCCTCCAGTCTATGGTACAATAGCATTAGGACCACCACTATATATTATACTGTTTTTGACTGGTGCATGGGACGGTTTTATAACCACATTAGCCTCTTTTGTCTCTATCCAGTTACATAAAATTATGCAGCTCTCTCTTCTCTCTCCCCCTGCAACCAAAGCTTTGTCTGTTTTCTCTCCTTCTGGTGTCTTCATGTAGGGCCAACAGTATTGCAACTTTAGTTTTTTTCCACTTTCCTCCCTGTGCAGGGCTAAGAGCAAGAGAAATGCAGAACAAAGTGCGGCCACAGTGGCTCTACTTGTGCTGGGCAAAGAACTACCATACAAGGCCCCCCCACAGACACCCACAAACACTCCCAGATAACCTTTTTCTTTCTTTTTGCCGTCATTTCGCCTGTTAATATTATCTCTACTTTTGAACACGAAATCAGTGAGATTCATAAGTATGATAGTAATATAGGTATATATGTTGTAGAAAAGAAGAGAGAAAAAGCATTACAAAAATGTTGGACACACACAGTAAAGAAAATGGACTGCTAGGAAACTTCCACCGCTGCATTGTTCAACGGAGAAGAAGGTGACGAGTCGTTTTCCCCGGGGCTGGCCGGTAATTGGGGATCGCTCTCGTGCCACGATACGTACTGAACCAACGTCCGTGGGAGGATGGCTGAAAACTCGATCGAATATCTGAGAATCGCCTTCGAAGCCAGACACTGGAGCGAGGTGTTCTGAGATGTTGCTTTCCTCAGTTCGGCCACGATATCCGACCGGAGAGCTGGAAATCCACACTCCTCCAGAGCCAAGTCGAGAGCCGTCTCTCCGTTGTAGTTGACGGCGTCCACGTGACACCCAAACTCTATCAGTATCTTCGCACACTCGAGGGCACTGTCCTCTCGTAGTTTGACTGCGAGATGGAGAGGGAAATTCCCCGCAGAGTCTTCGCATTGGAGAGGGGTCCCGAGCTCGAGAAACTTGGCCAACATCGAGTGAAGAGGGAGATCTCCGTTGACGATGTCGCGACTGGCGCCGCTGGTGTTGTCTGGAAGATTCTGAAGGCAGGCGACTACGAGAGGGATTTTGAGGTTCTCTGTCACTTTGAGCAGGTCTCTGGCCGCGGCGTTGATTTTGTCGCACTCTTTCGCTCGCTCCATTCGACCCTCGATCATGTTTGCGATTTTCATCCAGGCTGCGAGCATGCGGGCAAGGCAGCTAACGACTTCCACCTCTGATATCTTGCTCTCGCTGGCCAGTTTGAACTCTTTGAGTCCCCAGCGGAAGTGGGGCTCGACCGGTGGGCGGAACTCGTTGGTGCACATTATGCAGAATCCTCGCGTGGAGAAAAGCAGGTCCTCCGTAATCTGCAATTCGTACGCCATTCTCGCGGCGTGGTCGAAATCGAGCGAGCGATGCCAGAGCTCGATGCACTTGTCCCAGCGCTCCTCCGAGAGGGCCATGTCGCCACTGATGCGGATGTAGAAGGCAGTCGTTGGGTGAATCCTGCCTAGGATTCTCTCGCAGAAGATCGAGCTGACAAAGAACATGTTGGTTTCGTCCAGGACAATGGTGTCTATTTCCTGCAGCGTCCGCGGCTCCTGGAGATTGTCGTAGATTTTATCGGCCGGCGCGATATCTTCAAACTGTGTTGGAGACTCCATGCGAATCACGACAGCTTTTCTCATCCACTCCTTGGCTTTCATTTCGTCGCCCCCCAATACCTCTTTTGCGGCCAGGAGACAGTAGCAGTCGTAGCGTTCCCGCGGTTTCAGCTTGAACTGTGAGTCGAGGAACTCCATGACTTTGTCGTGACCATAGCAGCAGGCCAAAATGGACGGCGTGAACCCGACCTCGTTCGGGTTATTCTTGGCCCCCGCCTTCACCAGTATCTCCGCTATCTGGACGGCGCCTGACTCCACGCAGACGTGGAGCGGCGTGTCCCCGTTGTGCCCGCGGTGGTTGACGTTGGCGCCTTTCTCGATGAGCAGCTTGACGCACTCAGTCTTCTTCATGGCGGCGGCGATGGTCAGCGGGCTCTGGCCGACCTGGTTCGGCTTGTCGATGTCCGCCCCACGCTCGATGAGGAATTCGCACACGTCGCAGTGACCGTCGAACGCTGCACCACGCAGCGGGGTGGATCGGGAGTCCGTGGTGTGCTCCATCTCGGCGCCCCGCTCCACTAACAGCTGGACGAACTTCAGGTGGCCCAGAGTCGAGGCCGTCCAGAGGGGCGTGGCGCCTTCCACAGGGTAACCTCCCTCGATAACGGCGCTAGTCTCTTGCTCCAGGTTCACTTCGTAGTTGTCCAACATGTGTTTGAACGCGTCGAAAGAGTTCTTGAGTACGGCCACGACAAGCGGAGAGCGATCGGCGTCCACTCGGGCCTCTAGCAGCCGCTCCCGGAACAACTCCAATAAGTGCTCATCTCCCTTCATCTTCTCGACCAGTTGCTCCACTTCGTTTTTCTTGACATGAGAGATCACGTCGTGGAGCGGGTCCTTTTTTCTGCTACGAGTCTTCTTCCCCGGCGTCCGGATGATACCGTTCCTCTGGTCCATCTTCCGCCTGTCCGTGTCACAGTTTCTCGCTTTTCACACGCGGTGTTTTCCCGTTTATTTAACGCATGCGCGTAGAAAATCACGGACCTATAGAAGCGCATGCGCGTTTAGCCGGATCATGTCATGTGTATAATGAAGAGAGAGCTAGAGAGAATATTCGTGTGCAATAGCGGTTCCTGTGAGCTGTGAAAATGCCTGGTGTCCAGTCGCCGTTCTGACTGCAAGAACAGCTTCGAAGACGCCAGGTCTGGTGGGCGTGAAACAAACTGGGAGACGGGCACACTGACGAGGGCTATGATTGTAGTAGAGAGGGAGGGAGGTAGTGAAAGAGGGAGAGGGAGAGTATTTAAAGCCTTGTTCACAATAATCACACAAAGCACTTGGCATGCATTTGGGTTTCTCAATATAAAATCCTGCAGAGAGCAGCCATAGACAAGAATCGACATTGTAAGTGGTGTTGCAATACTTATGTGCTAAATGAATGGTATATATACTTACCCTAAGAGGAATGAGTGGTGTTCAATGGTGAACGGAGGAGAGAGGGACACCACCTGAAACTGTGTGTGTGCACAAGAAGATACACACCAAACGCTAAACTCCCACAGTTGTTGGTACAGAGAAGAGTGGTTGGGGCGATAAAACACATTTCGGAGAAAACTTCTCAAAACAGCTACAGTATACAAGACATACATGTGTTGTTGTTTGCTGCTACCATTTATCAGGAAACTTCCGTGTTTCAGCAGCAAATGTGAATTTGGTGGAGAAAACCTTCCCGGATTACTGGCCTCGCAATACAAACCTCCCCCCCTCCAATTATTTCAGAGAAGAGTTTCTCCGGGCAAAGTTTTCAGCTGTTGTTTATATGTTTATATGTTATTGTCTGTGTTTTTGTATGCTTGGGTATGTTATTGTCTGTGTTTTGTGTGCTTGGGTGGGGGAGGTTTTCTTTTCCTCTCTTTTAGCTAGTATGCTATAAACATGTTTTTTCATGTATGCATGTACCTGATGCTGGCACTTGTCTCTGTTGCAAACTTTTACTTTCACGGACGTCTCACTCCCGACTTCGGTACTCGGGAACTGAACTGTCTCCTCCTTGATGTACACTGCTCGTTTGGTGGTGCCAGTGGTGAGGGTGGGAGGTGAGTGTGAGCTGGTGCCCGTTGTGAGGGTGGGAGGGTGTGAGCTGGTGCCAGTGGTGAGGGAGGGAGAGGGAGGTTTGGTGGGGTGAAGGGGAGAAGGTGGAGGAGAGGTGAAACGGACTCGTGGGGCCTGCTCAGCTCTAGAACGCTTTCCAACAGCCTGAAATGACAACATGTACATTTACACACAATGTTTCTCGACATGAGCTTGCTTCATACAACATTGTTCAGTTTTATAGGACACCACGCAAACCAACCACTGTTTTTCCTTATTCAGCATTTCATGAAAGGTTTTGTCGTGATAGTTACACTGTAGATGTATATATACACCTTTCCTCCAAACGAGAGTCTAATCTTCTTAGAACCATTCTCCAGTTCTTTGCCGAAGACCTGTGGTATTATATCATATCACAGAGGACCAACAGCAGCAAGGAAGTAAATGACCCATTCTCATTTCCACATGACCCTAGAGCTATTGGCCACGCAGACTTGGAGCTCATTCACCAAAAACACATTACATTTGCTAATGGATAATGGAGTACATGTACTAAACACTAACACACGTACTGTGAATGTATGTTGTAGTATGTACACACACACACCTGCAGGTCCCATATCTGAGAGAACGACCCCACATCGTGAGGCTGGAACATCACCAACACCTGCACACCATACATGTTCAGAGATGGAGTATATACACAATAGGTGGGTGTATACAGTACCTGTGCTGAGGAGGTTGGAGCCACAGTTCCTTTCCTCTCATGGACCCAAAACACTGAGTAGTTGGCCTTACATATGCTGCTAGACGAACCGGCCGCCTGAGGGATAGAGAGAAACAAAAATAAAGATTAAAAAAGTAAAGTAGGGAGAGGGAAAGACGAACACTGCAAGGAGGGAGAAATGGAGAGTGAAAAAATAACAAGCAATGGCAGAGAGAGGAAGGGAGGGAGAAAAAAGAAACAGGGAGAAAAATAAAGAAAAAAAAGAGAGATAAAAAAGGAGGGGAAAATGAGAGAGAGAGAAATGGAGAAAGAAAAAAGAAAAAGTAATGACAAAGAGAGGAACGGAGGGGGAAAAAAGAAAAAACAAGGAGGGAAAAATGAGAGAAAGAAAAGCAAGGAGGGAGAGATGGAGAAAGGAAGAGCAAGGAGAAAGAAAAGCAAGGAGAGAGAGATGGAGAAAGCCAGGAAAGCAGTGTTGTATGTGTGGCCAGTGGCTCACGTCTCTAACAAACGGAGAGGCCACGGAGCTGAGTTTCCACTGGAGGGACTGCGAGTAAGGATTGTGCACATCCAGCATCTTTTCTAGAGAGACACGACACCAAAAAACACTCTAAGTTTCAGTCAGAATGACACCCAACAAGACATGTGTGCATAAATTTTAGTGGGCATTAATTAGGGAGTATAATACACACAGTGTCAGCAAAACCAGAGCTGACCTGAACGCTGGCCAGAGGTGGTATCAGGGAAGAGGAGAGTGAGAGACGAGATGATCCAAGTGGAGAGAGAGACAGTACCGGCGGGAGGAGGAGTGGTCTTGGAGGGAGAGTGTGACGGACTGGTGGCCATCTTCAGTGTCCTCGGTGGTGTGTCAAAGGACATGGAGAGAGGTTGACGCTGGGTCTTCTCTCTGAGAGCTGGCGGGCAGGGCGCCTGACTACCACACAACGCCACCTCGATCTGCTGAATCTGCTGCTCGAAAAACCTCTCCTCATTCTCCACTTCAAACTGAGCAAAGTCCAATTCTGACTCCACGGACTCCTGCTCGAGGTGACTCAAACAGGAAATTCTGGTTGAACTGGTTGCTGAGTGTGTACCCCAGTCCTCCTTTCCCCTCCTCTTCCTCCTCCTCCTCTTCTCCTTCTTCACCCCTTGCCGCAAGGCCCTCTGAAATCTCTGCCTGATTATTTCATCTCCGTGGACGAAGACCAGACGAGCTAGTGGAGCAGTCCCTTCCAAACACTTTCCACCTCTTCGCCGGAGGAGGGTTTGTACGTGACACTCAGTTCCTTTATCTGTTGCGGCTGAAGGACACACTCAGAGGGAGTTATACTAGCCTGGGTGAGAGGGAGAGGAGATAAACTTTCACCCTCCTCCTCTTCGTCCACTGGCAAAACGAGCGCCTTCACAAATCCTGCTCGCGATCCTGAATTGTAGAGAGATATCTTGACCGTGGACTCTGTCTGTACTGCGACAGGTCCGATGTCCACCCACACCCCTCCTGAGGTGGAGCGACGAACGTTGATGATTTCGATTCGAGACGTTCCCCCGTAGCCACACAGCGGGATGCGAAACTTCTTAGAGTGGAGCGCGTCGAAGATGTCGAGGGCGTTGCGAAAGACGGCCGTGGACGGAGGGGAAAAGAGGAGGTTCAGTCTGCAGTTGTGTCTGCTCCGGGAGATCTGCAGTCTGCTCCTGGGTGGCCGAACCAGACTCGACTTCCAGCTGGAACCCCTGGTTCTGATGACGGATTGAAAACTGGAGTGGGACCGCGGAAGAAAAACTGTTTTGGAGGAGTAGTGTCTGCTCCGCTGTGTCTCCAACTTCAACCCCGCCCCAGTAGAGGCAGCGCTTGCTGCAGAAGAGGAGGTTTTCGTATCGTTTGTCCGTTTCTTCTCTCTCCAGAGCGGTTCCTTGGACTTTTAACTCGTAGCTCGGCCCGTGGGGCGGCACGTGGACCATTAGACGCCCGTTTATCAGTAGCGGAGATGAGTGGGGTGAAAATGACACCTTAATCTGGGCCTCTTCGCTGGGCGAGAGTTCGAGAAAGTCAGGTGTCACCCGAAAGTGCTTGCACTCAGTGGAAAACTCCAGCGCTATCTGCAGGGGTATGTTACCGCCGTTTTTGAACGGGACATCTCGTGTGATGGTCTGTCCTTCGCAACACGAGAAAGAGAGGGCTTGGAGGGAGCGAGGTACGTGAAGTCTAGCCACACCCACTGTCACACGGACGGGAACACTGTACAGAACGCCAGTGGAATTGGGTCCTTCGACTGATACGTTAACTTGTGCCTTGATTTCCTCGGGAGAGCCGAGAAGAGTCGAATCGTCTGCGAAATTCTTTGGAGACTTGAAGTTTACGCTGAGAAGATATGTCTCTGGTTTTATGTCTCTGCCCAATGGTTTGGGGGGAAGGATGAATGTGGTAGAGAAGGGTCGAGGGTGAAGGTAGGAGGAGGGGGAAGAGGAAGGCGTCTTGAGAGACGGAGGTGGATCGTCAAACGAGAAATAGAGCTGGGAGAGGGTGGGTGCGGCAATGGCGAGTCGCAGCGGTAGTTCCGAGGATCCGAGATTTGTAAGATGGAGCGGGAGAGAGAGGGACGTCCCTGTCGTTAACAGGCCGTAGTCGAGACAGGTTTCCTCGCTCGATGTGGAGGGTGTCGCAACTTCGAGTAGCGGTGGAACGGCAAGCGCTTTCACTACCACGCTCTCTTGGATAAAATTTGAACTGTCTCCCTCGCTGCTCACAACCAGTCGAGCTCGGCACACCAGCACCGCCTCATAGCTGCCAGCCTGCTTTGGAGAAAAACCAATCTTTATCGATTCCGTCTTCCTCGGGCTCACAAAGCATCTCTGGGGGAAGGAAAAGGAGGAGAGATCAGTCTCAAGTGTTCCGTTGCGGTAGAGCTCGCCCAGTTCGAAGTTGAGCTGCAGCCATCTGTCGCCGACGTTGCTAATCTGGAGGTGATCGGGGAGGGTCACCCCCACGCAGCAGGGGGTCTTGAAAATGAGCGAGTCGGGGACCCGGAGGGAGTTTGGTTGGGGGGTCTTTCGTCTCTCGCGCCCCGTGAGGGGTTGGGGGTGTGGCTGTGGGGGAGGGGAGAGGGAAGTGTGAGGGAGGAGACGAGGAGAGGTGTAGATGGGTTGTGACGACGAAGATTGCTCCCTCGTATTGCGCAATGGAGATACGAGGGAGGACGAGGGTGGAGAGAGGGGAGAGGAGCGGGTGGCCTTTCTCTGTGGAGACGTGGAGGGAGAGAGGGGAGCAGCGTGAGAAACAATGGACGCTGAGACTGGCTGGGTGATGTTCACCAGAGACTCGTCCAAGCTTCTGCTGGTGTGAATGTGAGAGCCGGATCTGGTCTGAGTTCTGTGGAGACTGGGCGTCGTCCCCACACCGATGTCTCGTACTGCCACACTCTGAGGCTGACGAGGCCTCTTCCGCTCTCCTCTCTTCCGAGCCTTTCCTTCCACTTCACTCTCTGGTGACCCACCACAGTCGTCTTCCAGATTCAGGGCACCACTGCTGGTGCTGCTGGTGTTGCTGGATACGCTCACATTTGCTGTGGAGGTCTGGCCCAACATGCTCACTGGCAGAGGTGAAGATATTGAGGGTTTTGGGGGAGAGGGAGAGGCATGTGGTAAGTTCCTACCAGTAGAAATAGCTGGCAATGCAGAGCTTGTCGCTGTTGAGCTGATTGCAATGGAAGGTTGACTGAGCATTTTGGAGGGAACGTGAGCAAAAGTGGTAGTTTGGTCAACCACTGTGTTAGTTGGGTTGACCATTGTGTCTGCACTTTGACCAACCACTGTGGTAGTTTGGTTGACCGTAGTGGTAGTAGTACTAACAGTAGTGGTTGTACCATGACTGGCGGTGGTAAGACTCAGATGGTCCACATTCGTCAAAGTTTGACCAACAACTGGTGATTGTAGACTAGTACCACTTGTATTCGGGGGACTTTGATTAAGACTTGTGCTGGGCTGGGTAGCAGCAGGAGCCATTGAAACAGACGTGCCGGTGGTCAAAGAGAGAGGCTGGGCAACCGAGGAGCCTTTCTCTCCCTCCAGACGAGAGAGGAAAGCCGCAGCGTCGAATTCAGTTGCATCCAGAGCAGCCTTCAACTGCGATATCTTCTTCCTGGCGGTCTCTGTCCTGGGACTCGGTGGACGCTGTCTCACGGGACTCCCAGCTTCTCCTGGACTCCCCACACTGTGGTGGACACTGTCCACTAGATAATCCTGTGCTCAGGTTGACAGCTGACGACTGCACTTTGCCTGGCGGAGACTGGCCCACTTTTGAAGCTGACCCGCTACCCGGAGGTGATTCTAGACGACTTTTCTTCTTTTTCTCACTAGCTTTAAGGTCCGGTGGTGTCTTGCTAGAGCTTGAAGCTAGACTGACAAGTGGCGATTGACGTTCATCGTTTTTCTCTGCATTTCCCGACTCAAGACTGGTAGAGTTGCTGCTAATACGGGGAGAGTTTGAAGCAGTTGAGGCACCGGTGACCTGTGCAGATGTCACCCCACCACCTACTGTCTTACTGACAGGTGGTGAGTGCAGAGACACCCCTGGAATCTTGCCGGGACCCCCCGACAGAGAGAGCCTTCCCACAGAGGAAGGCACAGGGAGAGAACCGAGGAGACTGTCCAGAAAGTTGGGGACTTCGGAGGCAGAGGTGGCGTTGAACCCTCCAGAGAGGTGTGCAATGGAGGGAGTGGGCATGGAGCTGAGACCTGCGATATCGGTCGGTGGGGGGGAGAGAGAGGTGGCAGAGAGTTCGGGGAAGAGAAGTGTCGACGTCCCACTGCTGGGTCTCCAGTACCGGGACTCCAGTCTGTGTTCCATACCACTGCTGAGTCCAGAGTCCATTCCAGAGTGTTGGAGCCCTGATTCCATTCCGGGGGTGAAGAGCGACGCGCTAGCTACGGTGGTTGGAGTAAGAGACGTTCTTTTGGAAGAGGTTATGCTGGCAACAGTAGGAACCGGCGTTGGTAGAGATTTAGCAGCAGCAGCAAGAGAGTGTGATGTGGAGAGGGGGGTTGTACTGGCAGAAATGGAGGAGGGAAGGGTGAGTTTATGGCCAGTTGTTGAAGAGGTGACAGTTGGAGTGGCGTTGATGGTCTTTGACAGACCAGAGAGGTCGAGTTTGGGGATCTGGTACTGCATGGGGAATGGAGTGTGGACCGTCACCACTGGAGTGAGACTGTCGGCTCTGGACACCAGCGGTGGAGCTGCAACACTCACCACCACGTTCCTTTAGTCTTGATTCCACTCACATTCTCAGACACAGAAACTGCGGTATAGGGATGGGTTGTATGCATGTCTACTTGTCCTACTGTAGCAGGACGCAGTTTTGGTGGAACAGAAGGGGTCGTGTTAGAAGAGGAGCGAGTTTGAACAGAGCTGACGGGAACTCCACCAATCTTTGCCAGATCTGATCCAGAGTTGTGTGGATGATGAGGATGAGAAGCTGGTTCGTCATCTTCCCCCAATTGTCCGTCTTCGCTGGCCACAAGTGTGGTGTCCGCATCTTCAGGACTTGCCTTGGGAGCAGTAGACTGCGAGGCTTGAGGTTCCCTCCCTTCACTGGGTGGCGTGGGCTGCGAGCTTTGCGTGGAGGACAGCCAAGAAAACTGAGGCTACGGATGGGAAGAGTTTTGGGACATTACAAACGCTCTGAAATTTGCAAAACATGACGTGGGAGGGTAGGCAAGGTGGAACTTAAGAAGGGAGAGCTCATGGGTAAGATTTTGGAGCTTAGTAAAAGGGGCAAGATTTTGTTGAGGAGATTTTGCTTCCCCTGAATATGTCCCTGTCGTGATTATTTGACTCACTCTCTCACTGGAAGACAGAGCTCCTGAGCCCTCAAGAGCACCCATTTTGTAGCTGCGTCGGCCAAAGTACTCGCCCACTGACAGTTCCCTCTCCCCCGAGCGAGGCAGTGATGGAGGGAGAGAGGAGGGAGGGAGGGAGGTGGACGAGAGGTGAGTAAAGGACGGAGTCTGGGGAGTAGAAGCCACAAATTCTGCTGGCTGTGGGAGAGCGAGAGAGAGAGAAGTCTGCAGTGATTTCAGACACTCAAATTCAGCAACTATTGCCCAAGCTGACTAATTTAGTGAGCTGAACTCAGCTCCTTTGCCGAAAGCACTCGCATGCTTAGCTTCTAATTTCAACTATAATTTATACCGACCAACAAATTGTCAAATTTTCCAGTGTTTGAGTTATGGAGGATAACTTACTAGTAGAAATTTGTTGGCCTCTTCCAGAGCTGCCTCGTCTGCTCTCAGCTGAGCTACGAACGAATCGGAGTCCATTCCTCCTCCAAACTCCTCGTCTCCCATCACTACCTCTCCCACCACATCTGGATACACAACACAGGGAGATACACAGGGGCTCGGTCATATAGCTGCACCAACACAGCCATTGACCATAAACCAAGAACCCTGGACGAAGGCACACGTGAACAATCGGTGGTTTTGCACACTTTTGCAACACCTAAAATTATACTTATGTGTACAGCACCATGTAACTAAACAGTAAAAGTTTTGAAAATGCCGTAGCTTTCATGCAATCACACAACTGGTTTTAGCACCCTACGCATGTATCCGGGATTTTTGCAAACGTTGTTGCGAAAGTCATACGGTAGTTGTACTGCAATGAATGCAGACACACACAACATGCTAGTGAAATAGAAAAGTAAGAAATTAACCTTCTGAGTCAAATGGGTTATAGAGCGAGTTTCTCGCTTCCTCCCCAGCCTCTCCCCGTGCAGAATATCTCTGGTTGTCTCCGGTGGCGAGAGGGGAGAGAGAAGTAGGGATAGGAGGAGGAGGACGAGGAGAGAGGGGAGGGGAGGAATCAGGCGTGCCCGAAGGAGTGCGGGACACAGTGTGCGGTGAGGCTGAGCTGTGTACCGATGACTGATGAAGGTAGGCAGAGGGAAGCCCCTGCAATAAGCAGACAATCCAATAGAAAATATATATTACAAACTTTAACATTCACATTTAGATAAGTGTATGAAGCATGTTCAGTTAAGGTCACAGCAATCTATTCCAAAGTTTTTTGGGGTTAACAATCCTAGCCCCAAAATCAGATGCTCATCCACAAAAATGTAGTAATGACTCTCAAATATTTTCTCCCATGACGATCTATGTACCTCTGGACTGGTGGTGTCTCCGGTAGTTAGGGCACTGGATTCCATACAGTCTGGTTTACTCTCTGTCGTCTTTCCATCCCACCCTTCACAAGACTGTTGTTCCCCTACCTCTCACCCTAGTACTACCTCCAGCAGAATTAGGCAGAGTGACTGTGGTATTGGCAGTGCCAGAACTAGTGATAGACTGTCCTGCTAAAGGTGGTAAGGTAGTTCGTCTGGTCTTGTCACCACCACTGGCCACCGGGGCAGACCTCTGTGACAGATCCTCTCTCTCCACCCTCGAGGAAACCTGGTCTGGTGGCTGTAATCTGTTGCCGAACTCGGCAGCCCGTCTCATGGCAGAAGGCTCTTCCTGGTCGGTGATGAGGGAGTGTGTCGTGGCCAGGAACCTGTGACTTGTTCTGCGGTCTTCTCCTCCCCTCTGGGCCTCCTGCAAGATCTCAGACACTGAAAATACTCCTCCTCCTCCTCCTCCTCGATCCCCTTCTACTTCTCCACTTCTTTCTCCTCGAGGCGACACAGGTGGTAAAAGAGGGAGATGTTGTTCTAATGATCTCTTCTCGTGGCCGTCTCCAGTCAGTCTGACTTGATCTGGAACAGTTGGAGCAGAATATGTCATCTCTCCTGTAAAGTAAGTATAATCCAAAATTATTCCTGAATTTGCAGGCAAAGATCATTTGTAAAATTAGACACTCTGTATAATATATCTAGTGAAGCACAGTCTTCAAAAAAGATAGAACACAAAATCACAAAATAAGTGGCTGGCTACCATCTGGTAGTGCCTGTGGAAGTGAGTACAAGTAGGTGGAGGAGGAGGAAGGGAGAGCAAGGCCTACAAACAAGGATGAAGAAGGGGAAATCGCCCGCTACGAAGTCGCACCGTGAAGGAGTTCCTACTGCCAGACCTACAGAGATACAGACATCCCATACAGAAGAGCCGCCAACCACAACAGCCAGCTT
This sequence comes from Geodia barretti, assembly GCA_030341885.1. Taxonomy (NCBI): domain Eukaryota; kingdom Metazoa; phylum Porifera; class Demospongiae; order Tetractinellida; family Geodiidae; genus Geodia; species Geodia barretti. Next base: position 32,090 of record CASHTH010003920.1, on the reverse strand, counting down.
GAGAGAAGAGACGTGCACAATGAAGCCCTACAAGGAAGAAGAACGACCAGGAGGAGACGGAGGAGTACTTCACTTCCGAAAGGTAATGGTTGGGTAGCGGCTAAGAAGAGATGAGACGAATGCTCCCCAGCGATTGTGGTGTTCAGGCATAGAGAAAAGCGAACAAATTTGTCCCCCACTGCACACACACGATGTACAATACTACAGGTTGATTACTCAAAAGAGACAGGTCTTGAACAAGCCACAAACAAAGGAGAGAGAAACTAACCACTGTGCTCTGAATCTCTCTCCACCGGGTTTAGATTTTCTCCTCTCCGTCCCATCATCTCCCCCTCCTCCTCCGCATCTGAACTGTACCCCACAGAGCTCGACACTTCCAGTAAGTCCTCCGGAAGACCAACTTCTCTTTCTCCCTCTCTCCCTTCTTCTCCCCCTCCATCTTGCTCGACGACGTGCGATCCCCCTACAAATCCCGTGGTTCCGGAGAGTCTCAGAGGGCCCATGGAGGCAGGGGGAGAGAGGGGGAGCTGAGAGGTCGAGGTGAGAGCTCGAGAGGTTGAGGAGACCGCAAGTGGAAGATTAGAGCCCATGAGGTCGCGGCTGGTGCGAGGGGACGTGAGGAACACTGACATTGAGCTCTCTGTGGAGAGGTATAGAGTTATGGAATCAGTGAACATACAGCGGGAAACTCCAGAGGGAGCTATTTCGTGGATTTAAAGGCGTCCGTGAAGATCTTCTTTGTGAAATTTAGGGGCATTCTTGTCTTAGTGAGACAAGACAGTAAGTCTTGTTACTGAATCACAAAGCTTTCTCCAATGAAAAGGTTACCCGCCAAACAGCACCATTCTGTACAGTGCACATCAAAAACATCTGATAAATACCGTGGAGATTATCAAGGTCCAGGATTCCAAAAGAAGTTTCATCAGCAACGGCTCCTGCACAGAAGAATGTTCCGGAGATGAATGAATGCTGAGTCAATGCATCGCGGAAACACCTTGCATTTATTTAGCCTCAATGTCAATTGTTATCTGTTTACCTTCAGTACGTGGATGCTCGGACGAAAGGCTGAGGGAAAGCTGTCCTGCCACGTTATCACTGCAGTGACCGAGATATAGTGTGGTAGAGAAAGGGGGCGGGGCAACTAACCTGAGGAGGCGGGAGACCTCGTGCGGCTGGTGCGCCAACAGCGAGGCGTCTCCGTCGCTGTGATGGGTGTTGAAACTTCCCGGCGGCTTGATGGCCGTGGAGAAAGCGGCGGGAGAGCCGATTGCCGAGGCAGAGAGGAGGGTAGTGTCCATAACTGGACGAGGACCGACTTTCCCTCGCGACATTAGAGACTTCAGTCCGTCAGGGATCTTCAGCAAGCATGTAGAAGGTTAACAGGAGCTTCCACAGTAGGATACGCTAGCTTTGTGGAACAAACGTCCTTGTCTTCTGCTTTGGACCTTGTGAAAAACGCGCAGCGCGCGCCGTCTATGCCTGCATCACGTGAGAATCACATGACCATCTACAGGCTCGAGTTGTGTTTCTCGACACGTTGTGCAGAAGCTGAGAGAGAAATGGCCTCCAAAGCCTACGTGGCGTCCATGACGGTCACGGAGCTAAAGCAGGAGCTGAAACAACGCGGGCTGAGCACCAGAGGCAGCAAGAAAAGCTTACGCGACCGACTGGAACGGGTACGCGCCATCTTTTTTGCACCACCGCAGACCAACGCTTGTCCCCTAACACGTACTACCTCATAACCTCTTTTATGTTAGCATTTCAGTTTCCTTTGCTCACTACAAGTAGTTCTTTGTCGCGTCCGAAGCTCTGTACTCGGCAACAAAACGTTAAGAGTTCTTATTAACGCCACCCTGACTGTTTTCCGCAGGCCTTTGACGAGGAGGAACTGAACGACTCGAGCTCAGAGAGTGATTCTGAGGGGAACCCAGGTCCTCTTGAGGCTGGTTTCAACTTCAGCGTCCCCGCAGAGAGTTTCCTACCGCCCGACCAGATCCGAGAAGACAGCCCTGTTATGTCCCCAGAGCAAGACAAAATGATTATCTCAGTCGAACTGAGCAACAAAGAGACGCTGGAAGTGTACTCTCCGAACCCTCCACCAGTGTCTACCGTTGAGGACAAGGGAGGAGGGGGAGGGGGACCTCTTGTGGTGGCAGTGTCGGTTCCTAACGACGACGGGCTTGTCGCAGAACGAGGGACGCAGCGATCGGAAAATCACAACTCTATTCCAGCTGTCTCCCCTGCTGTTGCTTCATCCCGGGAAAACGTCGATATGTCCGGGGAAGAAAAAGAGGCTCCTCCTGCCGTGGTGACCGATTGCAGTGAAATAAACGACGTGTCGGAAACGCAACCCTCTGCGGTGGAGCATTGTTCAAACGCCGTTTCAACTGACGCGAAACAAGTTTTGGAACCTACGCTAACGACTGCTAGTGAAACAGCAGAAAATGCGAGAGTCGAAGCACTGGATAAAGAAGTAGGGGGAGAGGGTGAAGGTGGGGAATGTGGTGGTGGTGATATTAGAGAGGAAAATGAAGGGGTCAGGGGTGTCGGACCACAGGTAGAGGAGGGTGAGGGGAGAGAAGGTGCCGAAAATGAATCAGGTCAACCCTCAGTGGCAAGAGAGGAGGTGGCGGAGGATATGGATATCGATTCGAGTGAACCGGTCCAATCAGCTGCTGTTGGAGAAACTAAGATGACTGTTCAAGTGGAGTCAAAATTATCAGCAATAGGGGAGAAGAGGGAGAGCCAAAGTGTGGAAGAAGTGGAGGAAGAGAGCACTAGTGATGAGCCGAAAACGATCAAAGGAGGTGAAGAAGAGAGAGGAGATGTAGATGAATGGGTCATTATTGAACGGCCTCCACCTGTGGAAGAAGACAAGAACAGCGGGGGAGGGGGTGGGGAGGCCAGTAAACCACCAGTGGATGAGTGCGTGCCGACAGAAGGGGAACAAGAGGTGAGTGGTAAGAGTCTGCAGATGGAGGAAGCGGAGGAGAGTGAGGGGACCACTGCTGAGCCGGTTGGGATAGGAGAGAAAGAGACGGACGCAGTGGAACAGGGTATGGAGGTCGAGGAAGAGAAGGAGGAGGTGGAGGGAGAGGAAATAGCTGGGGGGCAACAAATGGAACAAGAAGAGCGCTTACCACCTGGGGAAGACAAAGTTCAGGGGTCTTCCACCACTGCGGATGTGCCTGAATCTGTTCCAACGGAGGACCAGGGACAGCAGCCCACCACTCGGATAACAGAAGATTCTCTTCGTACTACCACGACCGTTGAGAGGGAGACAACTGCAGGAGAGGAGAAGGAGGAGAGTGTTCGGCAGACGGCACCAGAGGAACAGGCAGGAGACAGAGTTCAACACGAGGAGCAAGCTGAGACTGTTGAGCAAGCAGAAGAGAAGATGCAGCAAGAGAGCCAGGCTGAGGCAGGAGATGAGAGGGCTCAACCGCAGAACCAGCCTGGTGCTGTAGAACTGAGTCCTCAATCACAGGTGCAGTCGGAGCTTGCAGAGGAGACGATGCCACAGGAGGAGCAGACAGGGCCTACAGAAGGGAGTGCTCAACCACAGGAGCAGGGTGGCACCACCCAAGAGAGTGTTCAAGACGAGAAACAGGCTGAGACTGGTCCCACAGAAGAACGAGTCGTCTCTGGACAGACTACCACACAGGAGGAGCGAGGTGGTGTGCAGGAAGAAATCAGCCTCACGGAACCCACCACGGTGAAGATAACTCCCCATTCGCCCACTAAACAACTCAATGACACTACTTCGGACATGTCGCCCCCCCAAACCGCGGCGGAGGAGGTAAGTGAGGGAGTAAGTATGGAGGTTGCTGTTCTAGTACATGCAGAAGAAGATGACCTCTCTGTATTCTCAACCGAAGCTGCCGAGGCTCAGAAAATTGCGTCTTCGCGACAGAAAGAGCGTGGGAGCGGCGGCTCCTCCTCCGGTGGCAAAGCTAGAGAAAGAGCACGTGATAAAGATCGGGATAAGTCGTCTTCTTCTTCGGCTAAGCATCGTCACACTAGTGGCTCGTCTGCGGCAGGCTTGCCCCACCCTCCCTCCTCCTCATCCTTGTCCGTTGGTCTTGTAGGGGAGAGTGCAGGTAGTGATCCTAGCAGGGGTAGCGAGGCAGGGAAGGCAGACACAGCCGCTGCCTCCAAATCGTCTCCGGCAGTGGAGGCGAAACGCGCCGAGGGAGACAGGGCTGAGGTAGATGACGGGCTCTAATTAGAGTCGTGCGCATCACTATTTTTCCTACTTTTTTCTAGGATCAAGCCGAGCATCCCTCGAAGAAAAGGAGGAGAATTTCAGCACATGGTAAACATGCCATTTACTGTCATTTAGGGATTACATAATTATATACAAACAAAAGTGTTAATAAAATTACATGGTTTCTCTGCTGTTTGCAGCATCGTCGTCATCGTCCTCATTGGGAGCTGAGCCAGCCTCCATCCAGTGGGGTGGCGGAGGAGGTGGAGGAGAGAGGAAGAGGCGCTGGGGCTCGGGGAAACAGCGCTCGGGCTCCAGCACCACCAACATTAGCTCCGACATCCTCAAGGTGTGTGTCTGCCTCCTATTCTCTGTAGGCTAGTCTGTCTTTCTGTGGGTGTCAAGGGTGCGGTTTGCCTCACTGCACACAGGGGTCCAAATTGGGGGGTAGTGTAAGAAACTATTGACTTTGAAGACCCGATTCGCCCCCTTTTAAAAACTACTGTTGTATTGTGTGTTGTGTGTGTGTGTGGTGTGTGTCTTCCAACTGGTATATTCTATTGTACAGTACGGAATGTAAGAACAAATGTAACACGTTTTGTTCAGCCAATGTGAGTGCAAGTTAGTTTTAGTTTCGTGAGTAATTTCACAAACAGTGAAGGTATATATATATAATGCTGAGCTATGCGCTGTTTTTCTTTACCACTGTGTGTTAGGATATCATACCAAGTGAGTTGGAGGTGGGAGAGGGTGTGATGGTGGAAGAGGAGGGGGAGGGAGGGGAGGAGGGGGGTGGGGAGATGATCGACCTTACCAGCGGACCCGACAACCTCGAGGGAACAGACAAAAAGTAAACCTCTACTTTTTCCTGAAAATTTCCAACAAATCAGAGGGGTGTATATTTAAGTTTTTGAAGGCTTAATTCAAGAACCACAACCATTTTAATTATCACCTTGTATCCCCAGAAAAGAGCTGATTTACATTATATATAGATCACACTATTTTTAGAGGGGTACCTCGTAATCAGTGATGTTCAACTGTACACAGCGTGTGCAACTTGTATGTTCACACTTTGTCAATAGACCATTTTTATACCGCGTGTCTAGTGCAAGTTGACTATTCGAGCCACGTAGTAGTCTGTGAGCTCTGAATGTGTGCCTGCTGCCTGTGTAGGGATGAGCACCAATTGGAGTGGGAGGAGAAGGTGAGACAGAGAGAGGCGAAGCAGAGAGAGGCAGAGAGGGCACGACAGGAGCTGGAGACCCGGCAGAGGATCGCTGCTAGAGTCAGGGCCCGCCTGGAGCAGGCTGATGCCGGGGAGAAGGACCTGGAGAAAGGTTTGAGTTGTGTGTGGTGTGCATGTGTGTGTGAACATTCTGTGGATCCAGAAGTACACGGATTCAGGTTATACACAACAGCAACACACTGACTGTTCTAAAAAAAAGTCAGAGTCTGTTTGATCGATAGACATATTGCAAAGCCGTTTTAGTGCTAAATTCTTTATTGCCATCTACTTGTGTTCCGTGTTCCACAGAGTCTGTGAATCAGCGCAGTCCGTCCCCAGCCCGCAGTCCTCCCAGCAACATTCTCCATGTGAAGAACCTGACAAGGCCATTCACACTCACCCAGCTCAGACAACTACTAGCTGCCGATGGTCCTCTACTGAAAGATGGGTTCTGGACCAACGGAGTCAAGAGCCACTGCATTGCTGTTGTAAGCACTTCAACCACTCTCTAAGCTAAAGTAAAGGGGGAGGAAACAGTTTAATAGCCACACCATTCAATTTTGTGAGTGAGCATCACCTTCTCCTCCCACTCCAATTGATGCTCACCAAACTCAACAGTCAGTGTTTTCTCCTCGAAAACTTTGCTACTCCACTCTCAGACTTTTCCTCTCTTTTCCTCCCTTACTTACTCGCTCCCAACATCTCTCCTGTTGCAGTATGGATCAAAGGACGTGGCTACCACTTCGAGGCAGCGACTGCACGGACTGAAGTGGCCTTTCACAAACCCCAAACTCCTGTCGGTGGATTTCCTCTCTCCGGAGGAAGTAAAGAAGATCAGTGAGGGAGACCTGGTCGTGATGACTGCGCCACCAGCGCCAGAGGTGAGCGGGAAGGGAGGTGAGGAGGGGGAGGTAGGCGGAGAGGAGGAAGAGGAAGAACGTGGCGGTGGTGGTGGTGACGTTGGGGAGACCGGGGAGGGTGTGAGGGAGGAAGGGGAGGAGGAAGGGGAGCAGGAGAAGCCTGAGAAGAGGAGGAGGGAAAGCAGTGGCCAGGAGAAATCGGAAGAGGACAGAGAAAATGAGATCAAGTCCAAGAATGGTGCATACACAATATATGCACGCACATACGTACATTCCATAGCCTTATGTGTTGACAATAAAGCTTTGATAGGATTTTAAACCAGCATCCATATGCGTGTGCTAGAGTAACTCACACATTGTCAACTGTCACATTTGATCTCCGCTACCTAGCTGGCGAGGAGTCGAGTGGGCCCAGAGGTGATGTCAGCAACAGTGATCCTGTACCCCCAGCGGCCCCCCTGCATCAAGAGAAGGCTCCCTCCCAGGCCACCAAACTCCTGGACGACCTGTTCAGGAAGACAAAGGCCACTCCCTCCATCTACTGGCTACCACTCTCTGAGGCAGAGGTGTCTACACGCACACACTGACTGTATGTACATACATGTGTCACGCATGTTGGTCTACAGTTAATTTTCCAAGTCCCTATGCTTTTTACTACCTAAAGTGAAATAAATTCTAGCAAAAGTTTCCCACTATGGTATGACAGTTTTCTCACCGTGTGGACCCACAGGTGCAGGTGAGACAGCAGGAGAGAGAGGCAAAGGAGGCAGAGAGAGAGAAGAGGCGACAGGAGAGACAGAGGGCGTACGAGGAGGAGAGGAAGAAGGAGAGGGAGAGGGAGAAGGAGAGAGAGGAGATGGCCAAGAAGGAGAGGGAGCGCAGGATCCTGGAGGAGCGAGAGCGGCGTGCTAGGGAGAGAGTGAGGCGGAGGTAAGCTCTGCTGTGTCTTAGGAAATCCTTTACATTTTCGTGTTTGGAAATCCTTACGTTTGGCATGAAAAAGACCGACGTATTGTGTGATTTAGTCGGTGGTAAAGCGAACTTTTCCGACTGTTGCTGTGTGTATGTAGGGAGGCCAGGAGAGAGAGTTTGTTGGATAAGATCTTAAACTTAGGGATCGTATTTCTAAGAGAATCCTTGTATACCGATGCGAAACTTTTTTCCCACTGCAGGTCACGGTCAAAGGACAGTCGCTCGCGGTCTCGAAGCAGGAGCCACGATCGCTATAGAGACAGAGATCGTCGCAGGAGATGATGAAAATCCTTTACTTTTTCGATTTTTTCCCCTTTTGCCCACTCTATGCTGTAAAGATTTGTACAGGTGAACCCCACCAGATATTGTAATACATGCACACTATACTGTGAATATTTCTGTGGTATTCGTGCACACACACACACTGAATAATTATTATGATGACGGACTTTTTTCGAAAAATAACATTGAATGCGTTACGTTACACGTAACGTGAGAACGAATACGTACGCGCAACTTTTACGATAGTGCTTCGTAAGAGCAGAGCAGAGAAAAGGAGCCCAGCTGGGGTCGTGTTGTTGCCGCGGGTGCTGTGTCAGTCTTAGCCCCTGCTGGACGCCTGGAGCATGATGTCGAACGGGCAGCAGGCGGGGGGGAGAGGAGGGGCGGGAAAAGAGCAGCTGTCGGCCGTTGGAGCAATGATCGTCAAGTCTCAGACACTTTGACGGCGAAGGGAAAGAGATGGTACGGCTACAATTTGCCCTGGAACAACTAGAACGTGTTGTATTACTTTTCAGAGTGCGTACATGAGCTACCTGGGTACAGTGGGGTACATAACTCAGTGTGTTGCATCTGACATTACGGCCAATCAAGGCAGGGGTTCCCTCCCGCGGGAGAAGACGCTCAGTCTGTTCAAGATGGCGAGTAAGTGTCTGGAGCGGGCGGAGGAGATGTATGACTCCGCCCGGGAGGAGGGGAGAGGGTTGGAGGAGCCAGTGGGCGTGGCTCCACCCTCACTTCCTGTGCAAGCCATCCGACCATCTCACAGAAGGTAATATTGCATCATTCATACTGAGACATGTTCATCTTACATGATACTTGTATATACATGTCTCTTGTTTTGCTGTGAGTGTGATATCGCGTCCTCTCTCTTATAGCTACACCTTCCCCACACTCCCTGGTGGCACAGCTCCCTCCCTCCCTACCCCCTCCCTCCCAGTTCCCCCCTCCACCGTTCCACAAGCACAGAGCGTGCCATCCGGCCCCTCTCTCTCTCCCTCAACCCCTACAAACAGGTGTGTACATTCACAACTACAATGCCGGACCACCGATGTATGTAGGCAAAAAGCACGGCAGCGTGTGACTTCCTGCTTTCCCCACACAATGGTATTGGCAATGGTAGATACTGTGGCTTGTAGGAAGATCTCCGCTTCTAGCAGGTGTACTATGTAAGAAGCCTGTTTGGTATGATTTATGACTACTTGTCACTGATCAATTAGCGGCTGCTGAAGCACAGGTGTTAGTGTGTACACTAGTGACTACTTGCCACTGATCAACTGCAACTATTTGTGTTAGCTGCTGCTGAAGCACAGGTGTTAGTGTGTACATTCAGTATGACTAGTGACTACTTGCCACTGATCAACTGCAACTATTTGTGTTAGCGGCTGCTGAAGCAGCACAGGTGTTAGTGTGTACATTAGTTGCAGTTTCAATGTCTATATCCACTCTAATGCCCACTCTAACTATTAGCCCCACCATCCACTTTCCGAGCCGGTCCATTCTCTCTCTCTCTTCCCCCCCACAGACCATTTCACAGCGTGGGGACGTCCTACATGCGAGAGGCGCGGCTAAGAAACCAGTACATGATGGAACAGTACAAGGCCCACCTCAGATCTCAAATGCAGCCACGCAGCCAGGAAATGGTCTGTTTTCAAACCCTTTTGTCTGTCAATACACACAGAGAAACCTCTCTCCTGATAATAGGACACCCCTGAAATGAGGACACCTCTCTAATACGGACACCTTTTCTTTCCCCATGAAAAGTTTCTTGCATACAATAATGGTGGTCTTGATATAATACGGACACTTTCTTCTGTCACATTGATTTTCAGGTTCAAGGAGTTCCACTGTAGTTTTAACTCCGTAGTTTTTGGTAACTCTGATGCACATGGACACACACCAACACAGTACTCTGTGGTAATGTCTCTGTTCTCTATTCTCTGTGCACAGGGTCTGGGTATGCTGAGGAGACTGGAAGAGAACATTAGCGTGGCTAAGATCAGAGAACAGAATGTATCCCTTTCCATTTGAAATGCCATTCAAAATGACGGACACACATAATGTGCAGTCCAGAGTGACCGCCAGATTTGACTGTTGATCGGGCAAAATTGCCAAACTTAATTGTCACCCACATGGTAATAGTATGTTCCCCCTGTGTTTCCTTGACCAGAGGGTGTGGCCAGCTGGCAAGGAAGGCGAGGGAGCGGCAGATGAGACTGCAGCAACAATCCGACACCAGGTGTACAATATAATTATCACATTCACTACTCTTCTATTATTATACTGAACATGACAATGATGGCCTGCAAGAATCTGGATGTACAATAAGAGAGTATGTGCTGTGTCTGTAATGCAGGGCTGGGTCGAGGAAAGCCCAGGTGATGAGACTGAGTCAACTGAGTGTGGAGGAACTGCGGGAACAGGTCGCCTCCTTTGAACACGGCAAGGTACTGTAGTTAGAGGTGGTGAACACAGTACACACTTGTTAGTTGACCTGTTGTGTTAGAATGGTTCAAGTACGCGGTTCAATGGAGAACTTGAGTCTTCCGTCTTTTCAGCCTGCGTGCTGTGGTATAATGTGTTGGGGTAAAACACGTGTCCCAGTGTGGTCGTCACTGATCTCTCTCTCTCTCTCTCTCTCTCTCTCTCTCTCCTTTCTTCTCTGACTAGATGATGCACAATATAGTTGCCCAAAGACAAGTGACACAAAATGCGTGCCATGCTGCGTTCATTTGTATATACATTCGCAGGGTGTCAGGGCAATGCTACATTTGAGTGAACCCAGCCTCTCTCTCTTCTCCAGCATTTCCCAATCTTGTCTGCCCTGAAGCAGCGGCTGAGTGAGAGACATGAGCGACTGGAGAACCTAAGGAACCGTCTCACAGCACATCCTCCTTCTGCCAGTAACTCCTCCCACTCTCCTCCCTCCTCTTCCGCCTCCCCTACTGTCTCTACTGCAACGGAAGTCTACAATTTCGTCAACGATATCCTCAGGTAGGGAACTGTTAACTCGGGTGAATTAAGGCCAAGGCACTTTTCCAGCATATACCATCTCTAGAGTGTGGCGTACTACATTATTGACTGACTCTCTCCTCTTCTCAGCAACCCTGACCACCCCCTCTCTCGTCTCCTGGGAGAGTACCAGCTGGAAATCTTCACTCTCCTCAAGCCACTCCACTCCGCCAGGCAGAAGGCCGGAGATGACATGCCTCGGATGGTCATCACTGAAAAACCCACCCCCAGCCCTACTGGGTGTGATCTGGGGAAGATGAAGATGCGAACAATGTCCTCCCCACTCCCCACTCCCTCCCAACCCACCCCCACCGAGTTCACATCCTCACACCCTCCCCTCCCCACCCCTCCTCCAACTCTCACCCTTCAAACGGAAGACGGTATGAACAGACTGGACCTACTTTACTTGAACAGCGACAGCGAAAATGAAGACGAGTTGTTCACGCTTTCAACGTCTTCGTCACTGGTTGTGGGCCCCACAGATTTGCCCCCCGGGGGTCAGAACGAAGTCAGTGGAGATGCGAGGGGGCAGGATGAGGGAGAAGACAAGTTATCAATGCTGCGGGCAGAGCTGGAGAGTTGTGTGAGTGGGAAAAACGAGGAGGGAGGGGTGGAGGGGGGAGGGGGAGAGTGTGAAGATGGAGGTAGGTGTGTGACACAGCTGCTGCACCTGGTGGGAATGGAGGAGAAGGGAGAAGAGGGAGGAGGAGAGTGCGGGTATGGTGGGTCATTTGGTGGTACAGAGGAAGGAGAAGATGGGGGAGGGGGGTGGTGTGTGGATGGAGGCAGACTCACTCAACTCCACGTTCTCAGAGAAGAAGAAGAAGAAGAAGAAGGAGAAACAGCCGCTAAAGACCAACCAGACGGACCCAACCTTGCGAGAGAGGGCTCCAGTAATGACCAACGACTACAGAGAGACGTTCCCGATGGAGGCATGTTCAGTCGTCCCCCTCCTCCCCCACAGGAGCCGGAAGAAGAGGAAGAGGTTGTGTTTAGTAGCCTCGTCCCTCTCTCCTGTCGTTGCTACTACGGCCGAGAGGAAGAGATGAAGTCGCTGAAGTCCACGGCGGAACCTGTTCTGGAACAGGCTGTGGCACTTGTACACTCCTCACTCGGTCAGTGGAGACTCTATTTAGTGCCCACCACTTGCTCAGTCAGGACTCTATTTAGTGCCCACCACTTGCTAATTAGGAAATTGAGAATGTTGGTCACATTTTAGGAAAAAATCCATGAAATTTGAGTCCATAAGAGAATAAGTGTCTGTGTTGCTCTTCTCTCTCTCTCTCAGAGATGTTGGAGACACTGTTCACGACTTGCTACCCAACACTGTACCAGTCTCCCCAGACAGAGGAGACCCAGCTGGTCCTGGAATCCCTCTTCTTCCCCGCCCTCCTCCCTCCTCTCCTCGCCGCCTACCGCTCCCGGAACTACGCCGAGGAGGTGGCCACAGCCAGGAACATGTGTCGTCATGTCAACGTCACCCGAAAGACTTGGACGTGAGGAAGAAGTTCTGGCTCCTTGAGCAGGTATGGGCTTTTTTCGCAATTTCTGCTGTGCATATTCATTAATCTCTGTCTCCACTCACAGTCGTCTCCTCCCTATCACGAAGCCATCACCGAGCTGTGTCGTGTACCGGACCTCCACTCCCCCAGTGCCAAGTTGACTTGCCTCGTCACCACCTCTCGGACATTGGTCCAATGTATTGACCAATACTATGAGACTCAGGGCCAGCCAAAGGGAGCCGTCGACTACGGAGTGTGAGTCTTAACTCTTGTGTGTGCAGTGCTCTACTGCTAGATTGCCAAATAGCTACAGATCAATTTTATCCCGACTTTTCCTAGCGTACAATATGCAGTTGAAAAATACGTCTGTATGAGTATTAACATAAGCCTCTATATGAAGTATATTGTTGACAATGTTGAATGAGGACTTTAGTGTATTGGCTGGTGTGTATTTACCTCTGTGGATATGGTTATCTTTTTCCGATGTTCCTTCTCTCTCCCTCCTTCCCTCCGATAGAGGAGTGGACGACATTCTTCCCATCATGAGCTACGTCATCATCCGTGCAGCCCTCCCACAGCTGGTCTCTGAGACTGCTCTGATGGAAGAGTTCATTCAAGAAGGGTGAGTCGTCGTATGTAATAGTAATGGCTGAGTGTTGCGGACTGTACACTGAACTCACTGAACTCACTGAATGGTATAATTAACAACTGGAAAATGTGGTGTCTTTTAGTATAATACTTGTTTTTCCATGTCGAATGTCACGTGCTGATTTTATGCTACATGTCCTTGTGTTTTTGTTCCATGTCCCATGTTCCCATGTTCCCATTCCCCCGTTCCCAGGTATGTGAAGGGTGAAGAGGGATTTGTCTCACGTCGTTCATGACAGCTCTCAAATTCGTCTCTCGGATGTCTAGTTGACGACTGGCCAAACTCCTGACTTTTTAGCGCTCAGTCTACCCATGTGGATGTGAAATAGAAATTTTCATCACACAATGATATATTTTGACTAGATCAGCACATTAGTTTTGTAAAAGTCATGATTTTTTAGTTTGCGTTTTGTATGATATAAAAATTTGAACCAATCATGAATTGAATGTCACGTGAGAAATAAAAACACTCTTTTGACAAACTGGAAGCGAGAGAGAGAAATCTCTAGTCACAGTGAGGGGGGCAGTTCAGGGTGCCTGGTTGTGGACCACTGATAGCTCTGGTATGAAATACTTCATCAGTGATGTCATAGTGGGTGGAGCCTGTCGCGACTGGGCAGCAGCCTCTTCCTCTTCCTCCTCGGTGAGGAAAGGGTTGATGGTCTGGGGTCTCATGGCGAGGGAGAGAGTCCGGGAGAAGCCGGACAAGAGGTGGGCGGGATGAGAGGGACGACTGACTGGTGGCAGGCGGTGGTCTGGGTTAACAGAGAGAGAGAGGCAGTGGTCTATGTGCACGATTACTGAATATTTTGAGGTTGAAAACTATTTGGAGGTCTTTCGGGCCGAGAGGGTCTTACTTGAGAGAAAATATTTTGTCACTGGTGTGCATTAACAGACGTTTTCTCAAATTCTACAACAGGGCAGCAACAATAATTGGTGAAATGTTTTACTTGACTGCTGAATCGATTCTATTCTAGATTCTCTGTGTAAGAGGTAGCACATGGTGGACCTACATAGGGATGTTTCTCTCTCAGGGTGACAGCAGCTACAGTGGGTCTCTCCCAGTCTGGCCACTCTGCGACTCCTACACACACACACACACGTACACATACATGGGAGCAGTACTGGTTAATTATCATGCTATGGGAGGATGAGTGACCTGGTGATTCTGGGGAGTGTGAGGACTGTGTTGTGAGGCAGCTCCTCCTCTGGCTCAGGGGGCGGGGCAGGGGGTGGAGTCACCACTCGTCTGCATTAACCACACGTAGCTACGAGCTACACAGCAATTCGAGAGTTTGATCTTACTTTTTCAGTTCGTTCTCGTGCTCGATCCGAATAAAGTAGTTGATGACGTCAATCACATTACACTTCAGCAATGGGGAAACCCCTTTTACCCCGGCCTATACACACACAATCAATGCTTAACATTTGCTCATCTACAGCGAAAAGATCACCTTTTTCTTGCTGGCCTTATTTCCTGGACAGAGGAACACCATATTATGTCACATGAACACAGTGAGGTAGGGAGGAAGCGGGACGGACAGACCTCTGTTGGTAGGCGGTGGCTGAAGTCTCTTGTTCTGTCGACTGGTGTGTTCTCGAGTGGCCCAGTCCTCCAGCCACCTTTCCACCGCTCCGTGTAGCTCTGGACCAGTCTAATCCAAAAGATATTTCAGGCTGATATATATATATATATATTATACATTCGAGCTGCCAAGTTCATTCTGTAAACCTCAGTACTAATTTACATAATTTCCCATACTCCCATAGCTAATGTATGGGAGTAATGTAGCTAAATTTCCCAGCACGATTTCCGTAAATCCAAATATTAGCCCTTATGCATCGTGAAAATCATGTGCGTTGCAGCTCTGATGCTGTGTACAACTCTAGTTAGTGCAACCTATTGTATTTATAGACCTGTTGAGAGGTGGCAGTGTGAGCCAGGTGTCTGGTGAAATAGCCGTGAGGATCTTCCATTCCGTTCCTCTCCAACCACGCCACAAGTTCTCTTTCCACTACCCCTCCACCTCCCCCTCCTCCTCCTCTCTCTTCCACACTGGCCAACATACCCACTACCACCAATGCTGGACCTGTAATGAGATGAAGTCAGTACATACAAACCCTGGTTCTCAACTCGTCCTGCTGCTCGCTGTCTCGCGAGATCCTCGCACGCACACTCAACTCCCGCTCAATGCACTCTACTCTAGTATATACATGTATCTTACATACAGTTAGTAAAGAGTTTTTTCGTGGTTGTGCGTATGTGTGCTATTCACTGCAAAGCAATCAGTGCCGGCTACACAGCATGCAGGAAACAATTGAAGGAGAGGGCCATCTACGAAGTGTTTTCAGGTTTTGTGAAAGAGTGAATGAGGGATGGAGGGTGTCTCACTGAGAGTGTTCATGTGGTAGAGGAGAGAGAGTGAAGCGGTGACAAGGGGACGGTGGGAGGGGTTGAGGAGGGAGGGGCGAGGGGGCGTGGTCAGTTGGTCCAGGACTGTACGGTGGATGTCATCGGTGTTGGAGGGAGAGTGGGACCGCAGGAGGTGGTGGATCGCCTGATGAAGACAGAGAGAGCTAAACATCTCCAAAATATTGTGTTCGTAACAAACTCGAATCACTCATAATTAAAAGGTTTTACAAATGTGGTTGGCAGGTAGGTGTGCTTGGTACACTAAAACAAATGCATTACTATCCTTCACAAAGGTTTTTTATCACAGGATTGTGACCCTTTGAATTTTGAGCGATTTTGAATTTTGGTAATTTTGTGGAGAAAACAAATTTTGGAGACCAAAGAGGGACGTAGGGGTGTGGAGTCAACTGACGAGGCAGATGTCGGTCTTGGTGAAGGAGTCGAGACTGGCTCTGGAGAGATGTGAGAGGAGAGACATGATGAACCGCGTCACGGACCATGGCCGTGGGAACGTCTGGTGATGAGAGAGAGAGAGAGAGAGAAGTACATACATTTCACTGTATTCCACACCAGTAAAATGATCTGAAAGTGGCGAAATTCTATGTTTGTACTTTTATGCACAGCACATTAAGGCACAATAGGCATACATTTTCATAAAAGCTTATACCAATTACTTGATAGAGTTAAAAAAAACTTGACCACTTACGGACGAGTTGGCATTGGGGTAGAGTTTGTCGAACCACTGCCGACTGATAAACTGAGCGATGTACTCGGGTAGCGGGGTTGGGGGAGGAGGAGGTGGGGTGGGGGACTTCGGAGGGGGTGGGGTCAGAGTTCGTGGGGGTCTGGGTGGAGTAAATTACCCCAGGGTTAACACCATGCAGTACAGGGTTGAGAGAGACTCACGGAGTAGGTTTTGGAGGAGCAACAAGCTTCTCAAGCTTGAGAGGAACGATCTTCCTCTGTGGAGAAAGGTATATAATATGAGCCATGAAATTTAAGCCACAATATTTCCAATTGCCACCAATTTCAATTGGCGTTGTGTGTGTGTGTGTGTGTGTGTTTACCCTGACAGGATCGGGAGGGGGAGAAGGGGGAGGGGTGGGGGAGAGAGAGGCGGGAGGACTGGTGTAGTCAGCGTCCAGCGCAGCCTGGAGCTGTGACTGGAGGTCAGAGTCCTCTTCTTCCTCCTCAACCTGTACACAGTGGATACACATACATACTGTCACTCGATTGAGAAAGAGAAGAGAGAGAGAGAGGAGAGAAAGAGAAGAGAGAGGAGAGAGAGAGAGAAGAGAGAGAGAGAGAGAGAAGAGAGAGAGAGAGGAGACAGAGAGAGAGAAGAGAGAGGAAGAGAAGAGAGAGGAGAGAAAGAGAAGAGAGAGGAGAAAAAGAGAAGAGAGAGGAGAGAGAGAGAGACACCTCGTCCTCCATCTCAGCCATGAGTCTCCTCTGCTGGTCAGAGAGGACAGGAGGAGCCCACGTCTGAGCCAGTGCCACGTCTGCCTCACTCTTCCTCAGCAACTGCACACAGCGAATAGCAATTTCCAACCACGATTGAAAAAAAATACAGTCGGAGTTAAGTCCATCAAAATCTTGTACCCTGAATGTATGTGCTGTACCTGGAGTAGGGCGGAGTTAGGAAGTATTCCGTCTGGTGCTACGGGATAGGGAGGTTCAAAGGTCGCCAGGGGAGGGAAGAAAGAGAGGCGTGGTCCTTTCCGGTAGGAAGAGTCTGAAAAGAGAAGAAAATGCACGGCTGAATGAGGTGTCCTGAAAGGTGTGTCCTAACTAAAGCATGAGGTGTCCTAAAACAAGTGTCCTGAACTACTCTGCAATCAGCTATGTGTCCTACTACTGCTCACATGGTTCCACAGGTGCCTTGGGTTGACCATACGTGTCCGGGTCAAAATCATCATCCTCAGGAATGTTGATTGGTGGGCGGAGACGACGAGGGTGGAAGAGAGAGAGCACCGCCTGCCACGCCCTCTCCCTGTCTCTCGCTCGGAGCCCCGCCCTCTTCTGCAGCAAGAGTCGGACAGTGTGATTCCAAACGCCGATAATTCATTCGGAGGGGCTTACCTAGATGCAAGGAGGGTACCATTAAGGATTCCCCTGATCTCGTTATCTCTCTCAACGAGCAGGGACATCCCCGCAGCCTTCTCCCTGGCAATATCCTCCAGCTCTGTCATCTCTTCCACCGACAGTGCTCCTTTATAAGCCTCTCTGCATGGAGAGAGAAGAGAGACTTCACCATAATCTATTGTTTGTAGGACGACGATGTTGTTGTGCTTGAAACAAAGAGAACCATGGCGGAAAGACGAGGATTAGCTACTGGCCGGTACATGTTGGGAATATGCTACTTTCTGTGCAATAGACATTCAAATTGGAGTTGGTCACTTGCTGTATGAACCTAAGGTAGTGAGTATACTCACTGCTGAATGGTGTCGTCAACCACTTCAAGCCTCTCCAGATCCTCGGGGGTCAGAGTTGAAAGGTCAGAGATCATCTCACGTGGCGGCGTCTCTTCCACGTCGTCGGTAGTCATGGAGACGAGTTGATTCAGCAGCTGCTCGGGAAGATCTGGGAGAATTGAATGCAGTATAGTTGAGAGGAAAATTTTCCCAATCAACATTAGAGGACTAACAGGTGGAGGGGTCGATGGAGTGGAGGTGTCTGAGGAGGGATAGTGTGAGGTGTGCTGACGGAGAGGAGAAGACTGGACTTGAGGGAGATCCATCCAACTGCAGCACTCTGGAATAGAGGGAGGGAGAGAGGGAGGCAGGGAGAGAAGTCACTTGTTTGGCTACCCTGAAACTTCTGAAAGGACCCTCCAAAAACGATACAGAACACTTTAGTTCTGGCACCCCTACACACTCTTGTACATACTAATTTCACGTCTGAATAAAGGACAGTTTCGATCTCTCAATGGTGTGTCCCTTATTCCAGTGGCTTCATACCGTACCGCACTGGGTGGTTGTTGGCGGTCCATATTCGCAGCGTGCGGTCCAGACCGGTAGATGCAAACAGGTGCAGTCGTGGAAATGGAGCCAGACCAGTAATGGCTGCCTGGTGACTATTCTCTGGATCACCGGTAAAAGAGGCTGCAATGGAGAGCATTAAAACACAGTGGAACCTCTATTATTGGAAACTTCTATGACATATTCTCTTTAACCCTCTGAATAAAGGATGTACGCCTCTGATTAAAGGACTCTTATTGCAGTCTGGTTTAAAACTGTAGTGTATTCAGTAACCCCTACAATACAGTCCCAGTGTGTCCATTATTCGGAGTTTTTCACTGTTCCCCTCACCTCTGTCTTGTAGGGAGTACATATCGATAGTGAAACTGGAGTGGGCGTGGTTATTGCAAGCCACACCCACCCGGTCTGGAGTGATGCAGATAAAACTCGGACAGAAAGTGACATCAAATGACATCATCAGCGAAATAGACTCTTGGATGTGTGGGTGAAGTTTTGATATGAAAATCTGACAATCTGCAAATGAAACGAAAAATGATTATACCTGCACAGAGAAAATGTGTCGACTGCGTGGCCTAATGGATAAGGCGTCTGACTTCGGATCAGAAGATTGAGGGTTCGAATCCCTTCGCGGTCGATTTTTTCATTTTCGTCTTTTGCTATTGTGCAAGTTTGTATTGGAGACCTGGGCAGGCATGACATGCAGACCGCGTGGCCTAATGGATAAGGCGTCTGACTTCGGATCAGAAGATTGAGGGTTCGAATCCCTTCGTGGTCGATTTATTTTTACCAAATTTTTACCCTCCAACGGTGAGTGAGGCACATGTTTACTGACCATTGGATGCAGAGAAGATGTAGTTTTGTTTTGCATCACATGCTAGAAGTGTCACTGGTCCCTGAGTGAACCTAAATGGGGCAAATTTTTTCCAGTATTATACATCCAGTGAAATCTTTAAATAAGGGGCATTGAAAGATTACTTTATTCAGAGGTCACTAATGTATATTTTTGAGGCAGAATTAAAAGAGAGGTGGAAGGTTCCTTTTCCAGAAGTATCTGACCTTGAGGTGAAACTGAACGTCACCGGTGGTGTGATCGATCAGTGCAATGTGGCCCTCGTTAGTACCAGCTAATAGCAGGGACATCCCCTCTCTCTGGACAGTCAGGGGATCCTTGGTGTAGAGCGATAACCGGGAGAGTTTCCGAGCTTCCAGCACCACACCCAGCCACCTATCCTCAGCCAGCATCTCCTCAATGTCTTCCTATACAATACACCAAGTCCACAGGGAGGAGAGATAGGTACATAGAGAGGTGAGCAAGAAATTCCGAGCAATTAACCTTTCACTGTACCGTAGAAAAAAGAAAATACGAATTTCGTGGGCAGTGGAGTGCAAAAGGTTTCACTGAAAAAAGGCTCTTTTCTAAGTTTCTGTACTGCATATGGGAGCTCCGTTAAATGTGTATGTATACCTCATCCATGGTTTGCTCATAGTGAGCCAGACACGTGAACTGGCCAAGACTGCTAGGGGCAGTCCAATGAGCAGTGGCTGGAGAGGGAGTCTGAGACGTGTTGAACACTGTGACAGTCCCGCCTTTCTCTAGGACATACAGTGACTCTGAGAGAGAGAGAGGAGAGAGAAGGGGGATGTCGAATGATGAAACGAGATCTATACCATGTACAACCAAGACTGCACCTACTATCACATTAGAGACAATTGTTGAGGGGAAACGCTTAAGGAATTGGAGAATTGTGGGTTACTAATTTCATGGGCTTGCAGAGAAAAATTGTCAGATGGCTCACAAGTCATGAAACCAGAAAAGGTTCCATAGAGTATGCTGCTCACCAGTGAGAGGGAAGTGTATGAGAGAGAGCACACGCTGTCCAGGAGGCAGGAGAGCAGTCGTGATGACGTGACCTCCGACTGGACAAACCAGTCTGACCGCCGAGTCAGCACAACTGGCGAGGAGTCTCCGTGGAACCAGAGGGTGAGTGGTGGAAGAGAGGGAGAGAATCTCGCGTCCGATGATGGCAGAACGTTTGTAGAGCTGCTGTACCCGCCAGCCCCTCACGAGGGTGTGTGAGTGTGTGAGGATGTGAGGAGTGCCTGGTGAGGAGTGGAGACCATGTACAGGAGCACCATTGTCCAGACTGCCCAATGGAAGCAGCAGAGAGAGGGTGAGAGGGAATAAAGAGGGAGAAATGTTATGAAGATGCGTACTGCATGTAGTAACAGGACTTGCATGGTGAAATTTAGTAGGCTTGTCCACACAAATTTTCATGAATGTCTCCCGAAATACACAAAAAGTTTTCTCCCTTAAAGGTTTACTGCTGCAGTTGCTACTGATTGGTTGACTCACCAGTCCACCTGGTCTTGGGAAGTGAGGTCCCATACACATAGAGTGGAGTCCAATGAGCCGCTGATTACCAGGGGTCCGTGGGGGTAAGGGGAGAGGGCAGTGACTGCCTCGCGATGACTGATGAACGTACAGCAAAGTCTCCAACTGGTGTCCCACACTTTGACTGGGGAAGACAGGGAAGAATGAATTTCAAAGTTTCAAAGGAGTAAATTGGAGAAAATGGAGAAAATGTATGTCTTTCAGAAGCTAACTTGGATAGAGAGGCAAAAAATGTTATGCGAAATTTTTCCACAATCTACAAATTTACGTGGAAGTAGTAAGTTACTCACTGGCTCCGTCAGTGTCGGCAGAGAGGAGGAGAGTGAGTGGTCTGAAGAAGAGGAGGGCAGAGAGTGTGCAGTGATGGAGGGAGGGGTGAGAGGAGAGGAGACGACCACTGCACACCTGATACACCTGCTCAGGGAAAACAGCGCACGACGTGATGTACAAACTGCATGAAGAAGCTTGGTACATACCCTGATCCCGGAGTTGACTGCGGCAAAGCAGCGCTGAGCTCTGCCTGGCACATCCTCCATATGCAGAACACTCACTGGACCACTTCCATTATCTCCCAGACCTTCCTATAGTCAAATGTATTTGAATCACTAAGCAATGCATATATCTGTGTGTGCTGAGATTTACCACAATGATTTGTGCTGGGGCAATCTTTTTGCCACCTTGACGAAATGTCCAGATCTGTTGTAGAAAGGGTAGATAAATAAGCATGCATATTACAAGGTGTTTACCGTGATGGAGCCCTGACTGCCGGTAATGATTTCTCCTGCAGAACTCTCATTGTAGACCGCACTACAGTGTCAAGAATAGAGAGAGAGAGAGAGAGGAGAGAGAGAGAGAGAGGGGGGATAAAGCTCAGCACAGCCAATAAAAAACCTTTACCTGACAATTTCTCTCTCGGTTCTGGCTTCAAAGTAACACTGAAACTGCTGGTTGTACAGCTATATACGATGCACAGATGTTGATGCACAAGAAAAACTGGAGCAAGAGCTAACTTTTATAGTGGTTGTGCAGATTCCGACGTAAACGTTGTGATGAGACGCATAGAGCAGCTTCAATAGTTCTTCCGGCCTCTCTCCGTCTCCAGACTCTAGCAACCATTTCTCCTTTCTCTTTCCCCGGGCGAAGGAGTAGCAGTAGTCGCCACTGAGGACCACGGATTCAGGGACTGAGGGACGAAATAGAACGTTTTGGATTCCCTCTCCGACACGAAAGGTGTACGTCGGAAGAACACCGTGCCTGATGTGCACACCTTGCTCCCTGTTGTAGCAGAAATGGAGTGATAAGTCTCTCTCTCTAGCTCTGTCTCTTACCTAGTGTCGGCTGTAGACGGTCTGAGGAGAGAGGAGAGAGACGAGGGGGTCGTTCGGCCGCCAAGCGAGGGAGTGGGGGTGTAGGACGGCCGCTCGCTCGGTGGTCTAGAGCTCGCAGAGGTGATCATTCTGTCGCCGGCTCGGTCGAGCGATCGCGCTGAAGACGATTTGTTACTGCGCAGGTCCTTATTGCCATAGAAATAAACCACGCCCACCGTGCGTCACGTGCCTCTCCCTGCGTGTGAAAATTCCAATTATTGCGCGCCTTCGTACATCAGAGCCGGGTCGGCTGCCGGAGGCCGTGGAACCATCTTCCGATCCTCCAGCGCTGGCCCTTATGACTGACAGCTCGGAGGACGAGGAGGAGAACGAAGAGGAACAGCTGTGCGGCTCGGGAGACGCCCGGAAAATCGTGCACTACAGAAACGACGCTTACGCCCCGTCGGGAAAGACTCGTGCCCGTTTTATGAGGATGGCTTTCTTGAAAAACAAGAGCGTGTGGTTCGTGTGCGATCCGTGCGGGATCGTGTGCGCCGTCATGACCTATCTACTGGTCCTGTACGGCCAGTTCGTGATGCTCACCGTCATAGCCCCGCCCTTCCCGGGAACCTGGACTGTTCTGAGGGTTCTCGGATTTTCAGCCCTCGGGGGCCTTGCCGTGGTGGCTCACGTGAGATCAATGCTTACAGATCCAGTGAGTATATTGCACATTCCTCCCGATATTGATCGTGTGTGTTGTAGTAAAACCGAAAACGGGAAATATTTGCAGTTGTATTGGTTCCTCGGTTCGTTTGAAAAACTGGCCGACAGACAATGTGTGTAGTGTACGTCTTATGTTTGTGTGTGTTGTAAAGTACTACACAATGTGTGTAGTGTACGTCTTATGTTTGTGTGTGTGTTGTAAAGTACTACACAGGACACAGGGGGTGATTGTGAGCCAAAAGTATACGTAGTATGTACACACGAACTATGCACGAACATATAGTGGGCGAGGTACGTCCAGACAAGGTGTTTTAGTTCTTCTTCCTGTAGAAAATATCTTACTGGCCTAAGCACTTTGTAATTGTACTGTAGTAGTACGCACTGGCTGAATCTTCCTCGTGTGTGTGTGTGTGTGTGCGTGTGTGGAAATGACGTTGCCTCCACTTACGTGTACATATCTTATACCGAGTGAGCTTACGAATACACCAGCTATATTATATTATACCATGTCAGATGTGTATTACACACTTGTTACATACAGGGAGTGGTTGCAAGAGAAAGGACGTCGGAGGAGGAGGTGCTGGAGAGGAGGCAGAAGGGAGAGGACATCCGCTACTGCAAGAGATGTCGCAGTATAAAACCAGACAGGGCACACCACTGCAGTACCTGCGAAAACTGCATTCACAGAATGGATCATCACTGTCCGTGGTGAGTGGGGGAGAGAGGGCATTATGCACAGTGGAACTCCTCTAATTTAGACACTAATGGGAGAGAAGAAGTCTTCATATTAGTGAGGTGTCCTTATTTCAGGGGTTCACTTGCATGCAAGAACTGTTCTTAGGGAAACTGCATTCTCTCTCTCTTTGGCTGTGATGTAGGGTTAACAACTGTGTGGGCGAGAACAACCAAAAGTACTTTGTTCTTTTCACGGTGAGTCTCTGCAATTGTGTTCTCACAGTTTGCGCCTTCTTTGGAACAGTGCATTCATTTCCTATTGAGAACATGTTCAATTACTCCCCCCCCCCTCTCTCACACACCCTCAGTTCTACATCATGGTCATGTCAGTCTACGGCCTCCTCACTGTCGCCTGGTTCTTCTACACCTGTGCCACTCAAAACTTTGAAGGTAAGCACCTCTGGACAAAGCATATATACCTCATCCATAAAGGACACTTGTTTCTACCTCATCACTAAGTAAGACACCTCTGAATGCGGCACTTTTGACGTCGTCAAGGTGTCCCCATTATTGCATGCCACCATTTGTACCTGTGGTGTATGTATATATATATACTGTGACTGACTTCAGGTTGTGATGCTCTGATGCCGGGCCCTCTGGTGTTTGTCCTCACACTAATGGGAGTCTTTCTCGGATTTCTCTTCTCTCTCTTCACTTGCATCATGTTCTGCACCCAGATTCACGCCATATGCACTGACGAGACGGTAGGACTTGTCTTCCCTCTCTTCTCTCCCTTTCTACTTTACTTTCAACTTTACTCTTTTCTTTATACTTTACTCTTTTCTTTATACTTTACTCTTTACTTTATACTTTACTCTTTACTTTATACTTTACTCTTTACTTTATACTTTACTCTTTACTTTATACTTTACTCTTTACTTTATACTTTACTCTTTACTTTCTACTTTACTCTTTACTTTATACTTTACTCTTTTCTTTATACTTTACTCTTTTCTTTCTCCACCCAATTCTGTGTGTAATGGTGTGTAATGTGCTCCCATCACAGGGTATAGAGTCACTGAAAAAGGAGAATAGACACAGACAAAAATGGTGGGACATTGTACATGGTGTTGTTCAAGTGAACCATAATCCAAAGAACATGCCCATACTAATGAAGTGTCTGTATTTCAGGGGTTAAATCTTGTGCAAGACACTGTTCTTGGAGGAAATATATACTCTATTAGAGAGGTGTCCTCATTTCAGGGGTGTCTTTAGAGAGGGGTTCCACTGTATATGGGGTTCCAGACTGTGTTGATATGTTTGCAGGTATGACAGTATGTCAGAGGTGTTTGGCGGTCCTCCTGGTCTCCGGTGGCTGTCTCCGTTCAAGTCTCCAAACCACACAACTCTCCACCGCCGCATGCTCGTCAACGTCTAGCTGCCGCCATCTTCAAACTCTCTCTCTCTCCTTTATCTCTCACACTCTTTCACTGTCTCGATACGTGTCCACACACATAGACTGTATATATGTCCGGACTATTTGTCTTCTAAATATTTTCCAACCATCACACATCATTTTTAACAGAGTTTTGGGGGCACTTAAACATTTATCACAAGAGAGAGTTTTTCTTGTGTTTGATCACTAAAACCATTGTTGACCTTCATCATGGATGCAATTGAATTGAGTGACCAAAAATGGTGAAATGAAGGACGGAATGGTAGAAGAGAGTATCATTGGGAGTAAGGAAGAGGAGGGGGTGATTTTTGCTATAGGTTTCTTGACTCGTAGACACTGACGCTGTCTCCACTCTCACTGTCCTCACGAGAGAACTTGTGGTTACTGCGGGAGACTGGCAGCAGCTGTACCGCTGCTTCTCCTCTGGACATTACCTTCTTCTTCTTCTCTTCTTCTGTTCAGAGAGACAGACAGAGAGAGGGAGGGAGGGAGGGAGGGTGTGTGTGCGTGTGCGCGTGTGAGAGAGAGAGAGCAGAGACAGAGAGTGTGCGTGTGCTGCTGCAACTACAGCTCACACAGAAAAACATGGCAAAACACAGCAATATGTACACGAATCTATGGGTATGTATGTGGGCAATCTAAATGATGTGATGTAATGATGACGTCACTGGCTAGAGACCGAACCTCTAGCTCTGAGTATCTTGAAGAAGACGTGGAGAGTTATGCCACCCACACACACCACCATTCCCAGAATGTTGACAGGAGATAAGGTGTCTTCCTCCCAGTACACCGTGGAGACGGTCAGGATTATCACCTCCTGCAAACGGTGGGAAGAAGAGGATTTTAAATATAGCTGTGAGCAGAGGGTTAAATACAGTGCATACCGTGAGCAGAGGGTTAAACATAGCACACACTGTGAGCAAGAAATTAACATGCGTTCCTTTTTCCCATTTTTCTGCATGTCTAGTGTCGAATGTCTATTCTTGCACTAAAGCTGATCTACATTTGCAGACTCATACGTAATTATGATGCACACCCAAGAAAACTTGCTGGGTACATAAGACTTGTTGTTATCTTCAGTGTGCCTTTCATATAGAAAGTGTGGAGCTACCGCCAAAGCATATTTTAGCCGAAACTTCAGTTTTAGGAGTCAGCTCATGTACAAAAACCTTTCACCTCCAACACACACACACACACACACACACACACACACACACACACGTACATGCAAGACCATCAACAAGTCCCGCCAACTGGGGCAACAACACTTTCAGCCTGTGATCACACCCACTCTACTAGTAGCAGCAGGTAGACTAATTAATGAGTGATTCAGAGGATGCCTTTGTGAGTACTTTCTATAGCACCAATTACTAACTAAAAGCATGTTCAGCACGCACTATAGTAGCCATCAGGGTTATATACACCAATACATTATGCAATTCCCTACACTCCATAATGCCTGAATGGCATTATTCATGGCCACATAACACATTCATATACTCACAATAGCACCAACAATGAACAGTGAAAGAGAGTACCACTAACGTATGGTATACCCTCCGCTTACCAGGCAAAACTGTAACTGCACTACTGTATGTACAAGTGGCGCCATTGGGTATTGACCAAAACTCCACACACTACATATAGACCGTCTTTGAGGAACTCTGCTTTCAACTCCACATACACAGAATATGGGTACACTATATACCCATTGCTCAACCTAAATAAAGCCCACCTTTAGTACCCCGGCAACGGAGAGGGTAAGTCCGGAGGTGTGGTAGACCAGGAGATATCCGAGGTCCCGAGACCAAATGCCACGACGGAGGCCGTGAGGATGATGACGGAGGTCCAGAGGAGCTCCTGAAATGAACTGGCTCTGAAGACTACCTCAGAAGTTCCTATGTGGACCCCTTGAAACAGAGAGGGGGAGGAGATAAAAGTGGGAGAAAAAGAGTGAAGCAGAGGGAGAGAGAAGAGGAGGGAGGAATATGAGGGAGTGGAAATGGGGAAAGAGAAAGAAGAGGAGGGAGAGGGGCCAACCATCAACAAGTATGGCCAGTGGTAGGAGAGTGAGGATCATGACCGGTTGAAGATGAAACACGGTGTCAACTGGATTTGACAGACCTGCAGGTGGAGACGTCAACAAGTTGATCTGACGCAACGCGGACATGGTTCATGTGGATACTATATCACACACGCGCTGTTTCAGAAAACAAGTGTGTGGACATACATCAATGACGGAGCGGTGAGGATGGGAGAGAGATGGAGAAAGTGGGAGAGAGATGGAGAAGGTGGGAAACTGACGAAGAGAGTCTCCCATGACATTCTAAAACCACCAAAACAACAAAAACAGCGATGGTCCACAGCCGTCAGAATCGAAACACACACTCGTCTCCGAGATGGCTTAACCCTTCTTCTGTCGTTTCACTTTTAATAAGAACGCGGATTCACAGAATTCACCCGTCATAAAATGTATAATTATGTACGTAAGTATGTGCAGCTGATGCAATGAGCAAACGTGTTTGTCTTCATTGAGCCAGCTGACATACATACAAACAGCAACCATTCCGCCCTTCGCCGCACTACATTGGCAATTCCAGTGAATATCTCTATTTGATTTCCTGATGAAAGTCAAACGTGGCACAGTGCCATATGAGGTGGAGAGACAGCACACGGATATCGAATTCCTTCTTGCTCACTCCGAAAGTAAGAGAAAGTTAATACTGTAGCTGCCAGTACACAGCCCCATAAACATAAACATGCATAGGGCCATAGGATTGCACATGTGGGAGGACCCAGAGAGGGTGAAACTAATTCAGTCCGTCGACAACACAGCCAACCAACATGCTTTGACTAATCTTGAAAACAAGCACGTTCGATGCGGATGGCCGGTAATGATATTCACGGTCTGGATCTTCCGCGCCAGAGCCGAGGTCAGTGACGTACTTAACCCACTGCCGTCTCTCAACAAACAACGGTACCGTTACGACACACGACACACCATTAATTACCTTTTAGGCCGAGTGCTATATAAATAGTATACATAGTGCAGCATTATGACACAATTGAAGTTGCTAAGAAGAAATCTATAGTCACCCCACTGATTTCTACTGTTACAGCAGTTTCTTGCATACAATTCGACCCGCGAGGACATCTCACTAATATGGACACTTTCTTCCGTCACATTGGTCTCCCGATCAGAGGAGTTCCACTGTATGTTTCTGGGCTACACTATTCCCCAACACACTGCGAAAGTATGCGGCTAACTCGGTACAACGCGTGTATCAGTGGTGCATGTGTGTGCGTATACCTAGTTCCTCTTTCTGAATGGCTAGCTGGGCTGTGGTCCATCGCACTCCGGTGATGACTGAGGCTAATAAGACCTGGGGGGGAGATTGATGCAGAGGTGGGAGAGAGGGAAAGAGGGAGAACTGACATACAACTCGTTGAGAATGTTTTACACTATTATTCTATTGGACTCTTTAACATATTTGAAAGGTGCGTATGAATTTATATTCTATTGGACTCTTTAACATATTTGAAAGGTGCGTATGAATTTATATTCTATTGGACTCTTTAACATATTTGAAAGGTGCGTATGAAGGTACGTACACCAAGAGCAAAGGGTGTCATGTGAGAGATCAAGCACTAAAGAATTAGCATACCCACTAGTGTGGAATCCACTCTGGCAAGCAGAGAAGTAATCGCAACACTCAGCGTGCAGGACCACGTCAAAACTCGACCCAGATACATACACACCGCGCTACTGCAGCACCATTTACGGGGAAAACACGTAATTCTTAGAGATGAGTCCGTTCCCAAGTATTAACTGAAGCCAGCACATATCACCTTCTATATGACATAATCAGTAAGGGGTTGAAAGACATGCACGCACTACCCCTGACCCGGGAATGCACGTGTATGTACAACTAGAAGGGATGTATGTAGATTCACACGGTGCAGCATGAAGCACAGTGCAGCCAAAGTTCTTCACAGGTGCTGACTGGCCCTATTCAGTTCTGGGAACATTAAAGGTGTTCTTAGAAGAGAGCTGGGTAGCTCCCACTAGAGACACATAGAACAGTGTAAGGGAGTGAAGTAAACAGCAGGGCTCTATGGGCTATAAATACTGGCAGGGAGATGAGAATTGATTTTAAATGGCAGGAAATTCAGTGGACGGATGGGTGTTAAGTGAGTTTGGGTTACACTATATTACTTTGTACATGGTTTCTGCTTTATATTAGTAGTGTGGAAAGGGTTTTAATCCCTACTTCTGTCCCCTACTAATACAGGAATAAAAGACACCTCTGAATAGAGGACACCTTCAATGTCCGTTGTTCACCCTAATATACCATCTCATTTCCACACTGTGTGTATGTTACGAATAGACCACCTCATTTCCACACTGTGTGTATGTTACGAATAGACCACCTCATTTCCACACTGTGTGTATGTTACGAATAGACCACCTCATTTCCACACTGTGTGTATGTTACGAATAGACCACCTCATTTCCACACTGTGTGTATGTTACGAATAGACCACCTCATTTGACCCCTCCTGGGCCTGGGGCACAGGGTCCAGGATGTCCTTACAACTGTACCATTACACTTCCTCCTCTGATTACTTCCCAGCAGCCCACCACCTCGTTTGTTTAGCTAGCTCATTGTTAATGAACCAAACTCTTAACAAATAGCTTTGGGACCACTACCTTTGTACCTGTGTACATCTGGATGACATACTCCCTACGTAAATAAAACTAACCTAGATTATGAGTAATTATAGTAAGACGGTGGATTTTAGAGGGATAAAAGCAGATTTAACTGATAGTGCTACACGTCATCGATTTACATATCACAATACTGTTTGTAGTGGTGCTATATAGTGCCAGCTGAGAGAGAGAGAGAGGGTTTGGTACCAGAATGAATCCCTCCAGGTCAAAGGTGGTGGACTGGAACGTGAACATGAAGAGACCTGTTACAATGAGCACCACCACACCGACCTGACTTAGTCTCTGGAGGGAAGGAGGGAGAGAGAGAGAGAGAGAGAGAGAGAGTAAGGTTAAGTTATCATTACAGGGATGGTGCGATTACACAACAAAGGCTCAAGTGGCATAATTCCTTCCATTGAGACCAGTCATAACAAAAGGACTCTACATTCTATATAGTAGTGGTATGTATGGATTCCCTGCATAAATAGGAGTAAGATTTATCCCTTCACTCTACTATGATAAACACCCACTCAGTTATAGAGATGAAACGAACAATCTAATTGCGGGCTCTTAGGGTGTGTAATAGGATAGACAAACAACCACACATGCTTTATTCATTAGATGTGGGAGGACTGTTACATAATCAAGTGGGTGTGGCTTGGGGGTGTGGTCTCACCGGACGCTCCAGTCTGAAGAGTATGGCAAAGGCGAGTATGAAGATGAGTGCCGTTGACTTTGACATGGTATAGCTGTGATTGGAGGGAAGAGAGAGGAGGGAGAAGATGGAGAGGGAGGGAAGGAGGGAGGGAGGATGAAGGAAAATGATTGGAAAGAGAGAGAGAGAGAGAGAGAGAGAGACAGGGAGGGAGGTGAGAGGGAGCAGACAGCATGAAACACGACCCAGTAACAGAGCACCTCTGAGGCACCAACTGTTGTTGTTGTTTGATGGATTGAAAGTGGCAAACACCTCCACAATTAGCAGCAGGAAATGTGATACTCTCCACCACAATACAGGGACCTGTGAGATAGTTAGCTGGCTACTAATGCCCAATTACTCACTCCACTAATGCAGCCTATGGGGTGCGTCAATATGTGCCACAACTGCTGTGAATATTGGTTTCAGTATTAAGGGCAGTAAACAGGCATGCAGGGAATTACGTAGAATAGATGGCCCTTTGCCTCGTGACAAACGACTCTATTACTACAGTATATAGTCTACACGGTCTAATAAAATTATGTAGCTGGTGTTAGTTACCTATAGCCCACTGCAGGCACGCTTGTGAATCTCGGTGAAAGTGGGCGTATATTTGCTGAAAGACTGACAACACAATGATAGAGACATGCAGAGTCTCCTATAGTAACATAGTTGTCTGCATAGAGCTTAGTGCTACGAATACTAAACCTGCCTACTATGCATTCACCCACAGGCACTGTGTCCAACTTCCTCCTCTCCAAGGTATATACACCAGGAGACAAGGCTAGGTGGACCAGAGCCAATGTGCCATGGAAGGCAGCTGCACGGGCTGGTGACTATAGCAACACCACCGGATAGGGGGATGAGGCTCGGGGAATTGCTAGTGAAAACGAGCATCAGTGATGGAATTTTCAAAATGGTCTCGTGGCCAACCAACAAGAGGAGACTATTAACATGAGAGACATACAGAGTACAGAGTGTAATGCACTAATGCAATGAGGCATGGACTATTACACCAAAGTGGGTACCACGGTTGATTGTCCTTGCAGAGAAAGAGGGAAAGTGAAAGGAAGAGAGAGATGTACAGGCCACCCAAGAGGATAAAAATAGATTAGAAACTACTGGAAACCTGATATTAGTATAATATTATACTGTAGATAGAGGAAAAAGGGAAGAGAGAGAGAGAGAGAGAGAGAGAGAGTGAGAGAGAGAGAGAGAGAGAGAGAGAGAGACAGTGAGGAAAATACACAGGTTAATAATACTGTACAACTGACACATGTAATTAGCAGGAAAAAGGAAGAGAGAGAGAGAGGAGAGAGAGAGAGAGAGAGAGACGACGTGAGGGAAACACAGGTTAATACTGTACAACTGGACACATGTAATTAGGGGAGGAAAAAGGAAGAGAGAGAGAGAGAGAGAGAGAGAGAGAGAGACAGTGAGGGAAACACAGGTTAATACTGTACAACTGGACACATGTAATTAGGGGAGGAAAAAGGAAGAGAGAGAGAGAAGAGAGTAGAGACAGTGAGGAAACTCAGGTTAATACTGTACAACTGGACACCTGTAATTGGGAGGAAAAAGGAAGAGAGAGAGAGATGAGAGAGCGAGAGAGAGAATGAGGGAACACAGTTATACTGTAGCAACTGTACTACGCATGTAATTAGGGGAGGAAAAAGGAAGAGAGTAGAGAGAGAGAAGAGAGAGAGCGACAGGTCAACCGCACCAAGTTAATATTAGCTACAAAAAGCCGGAAACATGAACCTATAGTAGGTAGGACAAGTAGGAGGAACTTGAAACTAGTTGCGCAGAGGCTAGATCTACTTCACCCACCACTACACTACTGATAACATCCACGACAACAGTGTAGGACTATAGGCCAAAATACACATTACACTGACACTACGTATTACAATGACACTAGATTTTAGTTCAGGAGAACGGGCACAGACGTCTGCTGCAACTAATAGATATCGACTCGCTTTGAGAGCATGGGAGAAATATTAAAATTGAGGAGGACATAGAAGATAAGTGAA
>CASHTH010003919.1:0-13694 GCA_030341885.1 Geodia barretti | reverse complement strand
CAGTGGACCTTTGCAGTTTGCCTGGCCTGTAGGTATTGCTGTGCACCCTCAATCCAAGAAGATATATGTTACAGATGCCGGTAATGGCCGTGTCCAGATCCTCAATGAAGACCTGACATTTTACAAGACATTTGGCTCCAGAGGCTCAGGCAATGGGCAGTTTAATAATCCACTTGGAGTTAGTTTTGACAGTACTCGGAATGTATACATTGCTGATACTTTTAACCGCAGAGTACAAGTGTTCACAGCAGATGGAGAGCACATTCGACAGTTTGAGAAGAGAGGAAGCAATAAGAACGGAATAGCCATGGACTCAAACAACATTGTCTATGTTAGTGACTCTGCTAACAATATCTCAGTCTTCACTAAAGAGGGACACTTTCTGACATCATTTGGCACGCAAGGAAATAGACCGGGACAGTTTAACCGTCCAAGTGGAATGGCTATTTCAAGGAATGGAGTCATCTATGTCAGTGACTGCATCAATGAGCGTATTCAAGTTTTTTGAGAAATTTTTTCTCTTATGCATCTTGCGTATAATATGTTACAAACAAGATGTTCAGTTATTCTCAAGCAAAAGTTGAATCTACTTTGCGCTTGCTTGCATTCAAATAAGCGAAGCGGGAACTACCCACCACAATTTGTATCGATGCATAATTTCGTAGACTGGTTGTAAGCCGCAAGATTTGCGGAGAAGATCCTTGACTTTCTGAAAGGGTACATTCTGGGGATTTATGGGACTTACCTATGGCGGGCCAGTCCCCCACAAACAAATCCTAACCCTACTGTCAATCATCTTGCCATGCTTGATCACTTCATCTCCTTTTGCCTCGGGTTCCCCATTACTTTATGCTTTTTACTTCTCCACTTTTTTTCATTTTCCTTGCCTCTTTGTCTTTGCCTCCTCTTTGTTTATTGCATGGTCTATTTATACAACATTTCTTCCCACCACATCCTCTAGGTTGGGACTCTACTGAAGTTGGTTGGTTCTTCAGTTCCAGTGGATGAGTCTCATTCTCTTCTGGAGCCTCTCCTCAGAGATAAGTCCAAGGTAGCTATACAGACAAAGAACTGCTGCACTTTAGCCAATGTATACCTAAGCATATTTTATGCCACAAAGTACAAATACGACTAAAGACTTAGGAAAGATTGTCGTAAGAAAACTTTAATTCAAGTATATACTGGCTTGTCTCAACTGGATTCTGCCATTGTACACCACTTTCTTTATACCCACAATCAACCATTCAATGCCAATGCATGAAAGTGTATGTACATTTATGTACTACATTTCTAAGGACCCTATATTATATATGTGCTGTATAAGTATGTGTAGATGCATTCATACAGTATATCCCATGGTGCACCGCTCTCGAATAATAATATGGAGCTCTGCTGTCCTTCCTGCAGGTGGGGGTGATGGCAGGGCAGGCGTGGCAGGAGATCCAGAGCGTCGTCTCTCTCTTTCGTCTCCTGGGGGGTAAGGAGCAGGTGTTACTCCACCCCGCACTCTCCCCCGCCTACCACCATTACTCCGGAGTAGTCTTCTCCGTGTTCCAGACGACGGGGGAGGTCCATAGGGGTCAACGACGTCATCGGAGCAGGGTTATACCTGTTGCTATTGGTGGGAGGTGAGTATAAATAGTTGTATGCATGTTAGGAAAGTACAAATGCTGTGAACCTGTGTGGTATGCAGAGAAGTTTCAAACTTCATGCAACACCGTCTCTTGTGGCATAGCAGGAGAATTTGGTGAATTCCTTCACAAGTCACTAGAGCTGATAATGTGTAGAGCGGAGGAGAGTGGCATAGGCTGTCACCTCAATCTGTGTGCAAACTTCACTCATGGTGTGTGGTGGTGACCTGGCAACTGACCTGGTGCCGGTATGTGGGAAGAGGTGTGTCAATTTCCAACAGGTGTCTGTCTGTCCTTCTTGGCTTCACAACTACATTGCGATGTACCTGCCTTCCATTCTTAGCACTAGAACTCCTCTGACAGAGTCGGCTGCATGCTCCCACTTTTACTCCGGTTTAGTGCATTGGCAGAGATTGCAGTTTTAGCTCACAGTTTACCTAGAAAAACAGAAGAGCAGAGTGATTGGACTTCAATATTACTGCACGAAAACACAACCATAACCACTTACTTGTAGGACTAACATGTGCAGGCGGGTGCACAGTGTCTTTGTCAATCACCAAATTTTTAACCTGCCACCAAAAGTATAAAAACTCCTTTAGTTAGCGTGAGAGGATGAATGTATTATGTAGCTTCCTACGTACTACAAAAATGTATCAAAGTTGGAGCTATTAATAAAGTCAAAGGTAGCTACCGGGATGAAAGCAAGGCACTCACTGTCAGAGTTCTTTGCGAACTCAGCCACAGGCCAAGTGGAAACCTACCTCACAAACAAGTCACTGTGACTTCTGTATTCGGTCAACCTCTTGGCAATATTCACGGTCACCAGGCAATTCATGCTCTAGATCTGAATGGAAAATATTCTACTGTCAACAGTGTTGGCAGGTACCTGCTCTAAGTGCGTGGGAAAAAATGGAGGGGGCACAAGAGGAAAATGATCTAATCTGACATAAAAGATGTTGTGTTTTGAGGCCATCAGTAGCTCAGGCGATTTTTGGCAAACGGTCCTTGGAGCTGGAAACAGGTAGTGACTTGGCATATTCCACAGTCTTTATGCGTCATGATCCAGCTGGTTGGCAACCCATACTGTGTACTTTTATATAATTTTACTAATGCTGCAGGATGTCTTAGAGGTACTTTCAGTCATGTATTGTGGCTTTGATAAGAAGCATCATACTTATCACTTTTAGTGTATGTGAGGGTAGGATACCTATCTCGCCTCTATCTCACTATCCTGAATCTCGCCATCTCTTCGTTCAGTGCATAATGTCTACTGTGGTGTATGTATGTATGTATGTATGTATCTGTGAAGATACGACAGACTGCTGAGTGGCCTCAAGTCCTGTGGGGACGGAGTCTCTCCTGGAATGGGCGTGGTTGGTGTGGGTGTGGTTGGGGAGGAGATAATGAGGGGCGTGACATCTGAATACCAACATGGAAGGGTAAAATATTACGTATACACAATGTATGGTTAGTTGCATTATCCAGGATAATGCTGCATGCATGCTGTTTAGCATCAAACGTAGTACGCTCACGCAGCATGCGTAGCACGCAAGAACTTGTGCAAACTGACCAATCAGATTGCCCTATGCATTATAATATCATAGTTCATCAATCAACTGCTCGAGACCATTGGATGGTAGGTACCTTCAAGAGTATAATACTAAATTTCTTCCATTAACTGCTTTCATAGCACTAGAACTAATGCAACATCATATTTTAGTGTGAGTGAAAACTCAGCAGTTTTATATGCATTATGGCTACATACAGGGTATAGAGAGAAATCTCATAATTCGCACGACTAGGTGAGCTGTCTTTGCTCGTACATCTGAATACCAACATGGAAGGGTAAAATATTATGTATACACAATGTATGGTTAGTTGCTAGCATCAAATGTAGTACGCTCGCGCTGCAAGAACTTCTGGACGTGTCAGCAAACTGACCAATCGGATTGCGCTATGCATTATGATTTTCATAGTCCAAAGTATTAAACGTTTAATCAACTGCTCCTCCTCTTCCTCCTCCTCCTCTCGTGATCCCCAGTGTCCAGTGACCAAGAGCAGTGTCCTGGTGTGCTGGCTGGGGCACGAGTCACTGCAGGCTCAGTGCTTGAAGCTGGTCACACAGCTGTGGTCTCACGGGGTGGCAGCTGACTTGGTATACGAGAACCAGGAACTAGACTCCCTGGAAGACATTCAGGTAGTTCACACCACCTGCTACATGTGGTACCAAACATCGGAAGGAGAAAAACTTGGTATAGATGTAGAATGGGAATCGGACGTAAGGTGTTATATTTTCATGATGGCTTACATGAAGAACCTACCACACATTTTGGTAGCAAACGCAAATTTCGCAGGGCAGTGTGTTATGCATAAGAGCTATGGAATGGAGTTCCCTACCACGTAATGGGATAAGAGCTAAAATATGTGCGAAACGAGTTTTGTGTCCTACAAATTGGTAATAGGATAGTGATTCATATGAAATCAGAGGATTGTTCTAGTGTATTGCTGCATCTGGAAGCTTGAGGTGGCAATGCATGTCAGATTCACTAGAAGGCAGATACTCGCACTGCAAACTGTGCTGCACACTAATGGAACGCACCGAATGTATTGTACTGATGGGATACCAGATGTACACTTGGCAACCCAGTTGCAGACAAACAGGCTATATCCAGCTCAGCAAAGTCATCTTTATTCAACGCTACCGGTACTAATAGACATGCTTAAGGCTCTCTGGCTTCTTATATACATACATACTCCATATGGTTAATATTGGCTTAGCATGCCATAGAGTTTCAGTCAGGAATGGGAATGCAAAGTGTGCAAACTCGATCTGTGAAGGCAATTACTAGGATTTTAGAGGAGATTCTATGAAGATGAGCAGCAGTATGTATATATAATTGGCACACACAAACCGTATGCCTGTTGTAAAGGTCTGTGCACATGGGAAGAGAGCAATACCAAAGGACCGAGTTAGTTGCAGCTATAGAATTGTAGAATTCAGAACGGCAACTGAAAAGAGAACAGACAGTTGTTTACGATAGAGCCACCACGCACAAAGGGTTCACCTCACAGTTCACATACAGTAGTATTGAAATCATTGAGAGCCGGCATTCACTTATGGGGGATCTGGTGCTTCGTGCAGATACGGCTGAATGATATCCGAGTTCCAATAATAGCTTGAGAGGACATTTAACCCTTCCCCTCCCAGGAATTCTGCCGCCGGAGTCTGATACCGCACATCGTGGTATTGAGTGACAAGGAGCTGTTTTTTGAGAGGAAGCAGGTTAGATTGAGGTCACTGGAGGTCAACGGGAAGACGTCGGAGCGAGTCCTGGGCGTGGCGGAGCTACCAGAGTTTCTTCTGCAGCAGAGACACAGTACGGACCGCAGCGACTCTGTAGAGACTCAGACAACCACCAGATCAGGGGGAGGCCCCTCTGGTTCAGACTCGTTTCCCTCCAACGCACGCCCACCAGTCTGTGTGACTGTTTTGTCGACCTCTAAGCTGAGTGGCCACAACAAGAGAAAGATTCATGATGCTGTGAGCCTCTCTGCTTTATTACTTTCTTTGAAAGATCTCTGAAAAGGACTCCCCAAGCACCTCTCTAAAGGGGCACTTGGTTCTCTCCCGTACTAATACATAGGGACACCTCTCTATAAGGGACACTTGGTTCTGCCCCGTACTAATACATTAGTGCATTATACTACCTCCGAATAAAGAACACCTCTGAATAAAGGACACTTTAAATGTCTCCAAAGTGTCCCTTATTCAGAGGTTTCACTGTACTCACTCCAACCACCCAAAATGTGAACCTTTCTAAATGCTCCACTCATTTTTTTACTCTTCCAACTCTCTCCAGAGTCTACGTATATACCTATTCCCATTTCAATTTTTCTCTTAGACTCTGACAAAGCTGCTGCCATTGCTGGAGACGTTTCCCTCCAAACAGCCTCTGGAGATATTGGTGGTGGGTGTATACAGTGGCTGAGACCCTGTGTGTCTTGTGATACGCATGAAAATACGTGGAATAGGTTGCTCGAATGTCAAGTAAATGCTTGTAGAATTTGAACTGTTTACATAATTTCATGCCAAGATTGGATTAAGTTTTGGGCAAGTGGATGACAAACCGTTCCACACATGTGTAATGTATAGGGTTTAGTGTCTGCTATATTGCATGGTGCATTTGTCTCTCTGTGTGCCATCATAATGCTGGACGAATGGTATTGTTTGTGTGCGTAGGTGGACCTTAAAAGTGATGTCCTGTGTTCTTTGGCTGCGGAAGTCAATGTAAGCTCTCTCTCTATATAGCTGCTCATGATTCCTCATTTGGCTGCTAATGACAGTCCCCACACTAAGGATTTGTTCTGAAAACTGATGCTGATAACAGGAATTTGAGTGTGTGTGTGTGTGTGCATGTGTCACCGTTCTTGTGAAACTGTGTGTGCGTCACTAAAGCATGACTACCGCCCAATACTTGGAATAGGGACGGTGTAGGTTCGGAACCTAGGCCTTCCTGTTTATGCCTGCGCATCATATACATTTGGATTATGGTATACATGATGGTGGTCTTGTTAGTCTGAAGGCCGCCACGATACGCAACGCAACTTTGTTGTTGCGTGAGTTAAAGTCTTATGCAGTAACGTCATGTGTGGGTATGAAGTCTGTAGAGAAAAAAAATAGCGCTTTTTGTATTGTGTGTTGCATGGACTATCATGGGGATAAAGTGCAATGGAGCATTGTCACATGCAAGTTTCTTGGTGTATCTTGGCCAAGATACTATAACGTAGAAGGAGTATTGGCTTGGGGATTTCGCTATGGTTGATGTAAGCGATGTCCCTTTCGTGTCTCTGTTTCTCTCCGTGGTTCCAGAGAAAGAAATGTGGCCCAGACGGCGGAGATATGGTGTCGGTTGTCAAGTCCCTCACCGAGAGGTATGCAAAATATTTACTATTCTTTATCATTTCATCCGAGATGACAGGAGCACAAGAATCTCTCCCTCACATAAGCCGTGAGAATGATCTTAGTGCCAATGAATGTGTGTCGTTTCTCTCTAGACACTCGGCGCTAAACAAGAAGTACGTCACTAGAGTCTGCGAGAGTATTGAGGAACTTCTGCAGAAAAGGTGCAGATATTACATGTGAAACGATATGAGTCTCTCTATCGTTTTGTCGTGAGCAAAGTGAGCTGTTTGATTTTCCGTCGTGTTTCACGCGTACCTATTTAGAACGACGTATGATGTGTGGCAGTGCCTGTACGGACAAATTTCACATTCAGACAACGAGGTCTTGCTTCACTGGCCAATTAATTAGAACCCTTTGTTTTTCTTCTCCCCCTCCCTTCCTTCTCTTCCCACTCTCTCTCTTTGTCCCCCCTCCCCCTCTTCCCCTCTCTCTTTCTCCCCCATCCCCCTCTTCCCCTCTCTCCCTCTGCTCAGAGTGTCCATGGTATTTGTGTACAGCCACTCTTCGGAACACTGTCAGACTATTCTGAACTCTCTCGAGTCACTCGGCAACCTTCACATCACTGCTTCATGATCTCAATCATGCGACGACGTCATTGCTGTATCACATGATCCTCATACTTGGTCACGTGGCCTCGTCCCGTCACAAACATTCATACAATGAGTCACCCAGTTCACAATGTGTGTATGTTTATTTATTACATTTTTAATTCCGTGGTGGTTAAATTGTTTGTGTGGGTTAATCAGAAATAGATCACTGTTTAGGTTTTTAACTGTTTGTTTGTGGAGGGTTAATCAGGAATTCTTATTATGTTTGATTACACTGCTTGGTGACGGAGTAGGTTCAGTCTGGTTAACAATATTGTCCTTTTGGGTTCAACTGCAAAAAAAGCTGGCTGATCTCCAGAGTTGTCAGGCCGACTACTGTGACTATCATAGCCTCATACATAGCTTTTATGTATGTACATACCGTGCTGATCCATACTTAGTCAATACTCTTGCATAATAGCATATTGTAATCCCTGTTAGGCCTTGACCTCTGTTATCACAGTACGTGTCTCAAGTTACATATATTCAAGACAGACCATGAATAAGATCACAGACTATGTAGAGGGATTATTTGAAAACAATAATTATGCTATTATGCAAGAGGATTGACTAAGTATGGATCAGCAAGGTATACAAGCATCACAGACGTATGTATGAGGCTATGATAGTCAGTGTTAGTTTGTGTAAGCATGGCTGTGTGTGTGTGTCTGTTGGGTATTGGGGGAATAAAAGGAAGATAGTCCTAGATTGTGGGAGGCGTGTGCCAACCTCACTGCGTGTGGCTGACTAGTAGTCCAAAGTGTATGCACGCAAAGTGGGGTATTTATAGAGGAGAGTTGTGATGTCATAGGTATGGAATTTCCTAAGGGGGAAGTGGGTTTGTTACTCTAGGATCGTGGGTGATGTATTTACTCTAGGATACTCACATGATGCTCTGTGTGTTGTGTGTGTGTGTGTGTGTGCAGGTGGAGGTGGAGGTGATCCGGTGGCTGTTGACGCACGACCATCACTCCAGACCCTCCGCCAAGGATCTGCTCCAGTCCCGCCTCCTGCCACTCAAGATGGAGGGCGAACAGTTGGAGGAAGTCCTCTCAAGATCCATGCAGGTCTCAAAATCAGTGCTGGAAACACAAGATTCGTTTGTGGAGGGTTTAGTCTGCTAAATTTGAATGTGGCAATACGTGAGGGCTAGATTTAGAACTAAACATTGAGTCGTTTTATATTCAGCCATTTGCTAGTACTATTCACTCTTTATGTTCCTCTCTTTCTCTACCTTCCTTTCCCTCCCCTCCCTCTTCTCCGTCAGTCCACCAACTCCACTCGCTACCAACCTCTGATTGACAAGCTGTTCTCGGAGATGCTCCTCAACTGAGGCCTTGGTGTGTGCCCTTCGACCAGGAGCCTGCAGACACAACGCGTAGACAGCATGCGGGCGCCAAGAGAGTGGAGAATAGTCTTTGTGCTCTCACGAAAAATATCCCCGAAGTCGTAGTAGGGCGGCGAGCGTGTACTGTGTGAGCGAGGTGGAGCACAGGGTGTGCCGTCTTGGTCAGGTCGGGTTAACAGCACAGTAGGCCGTAGTCGGCGCGGACGCGGGTGGCTCTGAGACGCTGGCCTCTCGTGCGTCAAACATGGCTCGCGCGTGCGCTCTCGCCTGCAACAAATGGTGGTCGCCAACGTGCAGCCGATCTTGACCGACATGGTAGGACAACGCTACACTCTCTAGGTTGAGCCAACAAACACCACACACAAACCCTTGAGCAGGCACTTCACAATGTAGGCATACCTAGAGGTCCATGAAACATGCAATCCGCAACACTTCTATTTCATGTTGTGGACCATCAGACCATACATCATGTGTGGCCGTGTAACCATAGGTCAGTCGCTGTGTATACCCAGTGTTGCAGTGGCGTCGCGTGTGGAGCCTCCACTGCTCTGTCCCCAGTTCCAGGCCACTCTACTCCAGTCCCAGGGCCCATACCATCAGTTCATAGAACGGAATGGGCCGTGGTGACCCTCCCCAGTGACATTGTCTCCCACTGGCCCACTATCGGCATGCCCCAGCAAGACCTCACCTACTTAACAAGGTAAGGCACTCTCTCTGTGCTTTGCGGGCTTTCTCCCATATCCTGGGCTGGTTCACATATGTCGCATTGCCCTGCCGATGCTGCACGGTGGACATGGCAAGTGACGTATTGTGACCTTACCTTCTGTGTGTTTGACATTGCGATATGGTGTACAAATAGTCCTCCATTAGTTCAGTAGAATGATAGTGACTAATACACCGGAACTACTATAAATGAATTTCTTTCTTCATATTTCTCTAGCTTTGCAATAGTTGGTTCCATGCTGGGCTATTCTCTCTCTATATCATCTCCCATAGAGATTACCATCCCTGTGCACACCTTGCCTCCCTGTAGTGTAGTATCCTGGCGTGAAATTAAATGTACTACTTTCCTACTGCTCCTCTTTGTCTATACATATGTAGTATAATATACTGTCCGTCTGTACTTCACACCTCCTGACTCCCTCCTGTTTCTTCACTCTTTCATCCTCATCTCCCGCTCATCGTCATCGTCGCCACCACCCCAGGTATCCAGCATTCCAGTGTACCATGAGAGCAAGGTGCTGGGGCACACTCCATCGTGAGCAGTTTGAGGCTCAGTTTGACGACTTGTCACTCTCTTCTCCGTCTCCTCCACACGCTTCTGACACATCACGTCAGTCCATTTCACTAGTGAAAAAAGAGAAAAGTCTATATACTTTGGTGGTCTCTTGATATCTATCTGATTGTCTACTGCTCACATCACAGCTCTAAAGGACTCACGATGCAATTTGCATGATGTACACTGTAGCAGAAGTGTGTTCATACCTCAGGAACACATCTGCTTATGGTGCATAGCGACACACAGTGTGGATTGTTTACTCTCTTCCGTTCTCGCCCTGCCTCATCTTAGTGCTCCTCTATCTCACTCAAGAGTCAATACCAATTCAACGTCAAGGAGGAAAGAGCAAGAAAGACACTAAGCTCCCATTGCGCCAACCAAAGAGAACACCAAAACATAAGAACGACGCAAGTTCAAAAACAAGAACACAAAAAGACCAACCACCTAGTGCGCCAGACGATGCTAGTCAGAGTCAAAGAGGTGACTCGTGGCAGGAGAATCCTGGTCGGAAGTTCCATGTTCCACGCTCCCAGCACTGGCAGTTTGCTGTTCTGGTGAACCACATGAAGCTGCTGGAGGCCATTCTACAGCACTGCTCCATACCCAGAGAGAGATATAGTGACACTGCAGCCCTCCTCCATAGGACTGCTGTGAGAATGAATAACTTCATGTGCATCAGTGAAAACATTTGTAGGGAAACTTTGCAGAATACTTGTTTTGTTGTAATGGTTCCCTCCTCAAAATTAGACTTGCTCAAAATTAGACTTGCACAGTTTCTGCTGTGAGTTAGATTTAGCCCTGAAATTTCTTGGTACAATATGGTAGTGAAGTAGAGAGGAGAATGCAGAGAACTGCTGTTGTGGTGGTTGTAGTTTTGACAGTGCTCTGATCAGGGGTGGTTCCTAGTACAAATGGTACCCACTGTGTAAATGGCAGTCTGCATGTAGCACAATTCAGAATGCATAGGGCTGCTGTAAGGGCTGGTGAGAAAAGTAGATAGTACCGAAATATTTGCTGATAAGCTGTGAAATAAATTCTTGTTCCATGAATCTTGATTTTTTTCGCAGCACAATTTTGTGTTTTGCAGTGCATTTAGTGAGCAATACATATACAATGTGGTTGTGTATTACGGGCCCTTCTACATGTATGTGTAACTTGTCCTTATGTTACTGTAATATAGATGGGTGCTCTGAAGGTGAGTGAGCTGGAGAAGAAGCTAGTTGACAGTGGCCTCACTCTCTCCCCTCTTGCTGTGAGTTCACACTTGTGTGGTGTGCCTCCCTAATCCAGGCTCCCATGATTTATATCTACATACGTACTACTGTACATGACAGGCCCAACAATATCTTAT
The DNA here is from genome assembly GCA_030341885.1 of Geodia barretti. NCBI lineage: Eukaryota > Metazoa > Porifera > Demospongiae > Tetractinellida > Geodiidae > Geodia > Geodia barretti. The sequence continues at coordinate 2,535 of CASHTH010003919.1, read as the reverse complement.
TGCATGTACATAGAACACTCGTCACCAAAAGTGTATTTTGACTGTCTGACTTCTTGCAAGCAAAACCTGCAGACCTCTTTTCACACCATAATTTTCTTACCTAACAAGAACTGTGTTAAGGCTGCCTGTGTGTGGCACAGATACTGCAGTAGTGGAAAGGGTGGTGTAAGGGCATAGTCTGTTCATATCACCCCATGCACTCCTACTGGTCCCTTGCTGTGAATATTCTTGAGTCCTGCTCTCTCATTGGTTGGTCTTTCACTCTACCACTTAGTGGTCAGTGGAAATATAGCCTAAAATGGTAATGTTTTGACAGTGCCCTCCACATAAATAGGTGAGGCAGCCTTCTCTCTCAGTTCTTGAGGCTTGTGCATTTGCTCTGGCTTGTTCTTGATAGCTATGGCTGAGGGTCCTTCGTCTTCTGAAAAAGCGCTAGAGAAACTGAATGAAGAGTTGACTTGTCCAATATGTCTGGACCAGTACACAGACCCCAAACTCCTCCACTGCTTCCATGTCTTCTGTGAGAAGTGCCTGAAGCCAGTGGCACGCCAGACCCCACAGGGACAGGTGGTGGAGTGCCCCAACTGTCGCCACCTCACCTCCCTGCCCCAGGAAGGAGTCTCTGGCCTGCAGGGAGCCTTCCTCATCCACCACCTCTTCGACATCCAAGACATCCTCAAGAAAGTCAGCACCCCTGCTGATATCAAGTGCAAAAAATGCAAAAAACAAGGCCCAGCTTGCTATTGTCGGTCTTGTGGGTTCCTCTGCGATGCCTGTAAGTACCCACATGTAGAATGGGATGAATTTTCCTCTCACGAGCTAGTCAGCCTGGACCAGCTGACAGCAGACGCAACTAATCTTGTGCCTCCAGTCCAGAAGACTCTGAACTGCTCCAAACACCCAACCAAAGAGCTAGAAATCTACTGTGAGACTTGTAAAGAAGTAATCTGTCGAGACTGCATCCTGAAGGTCCATCGCGACCACCAGTACGATCTGGCAACCGACGTATTCCCACAACAGAAGAAGGTGCTGGTTTCCTCAGTTGAGCCAGTAGAGCAGCAGCTAGCCTCAGTCAACAAGGCTCTGGAGGACCTCAAGTCTCTGTCTGGGGAAATCACCAGCCAACGCCAGGCCTTGGAGACACAGATCAGGGCAGAGATTCGCCTCGGCCACCAAGCTCTCGAGGCAAGAGAAGAAGTCCTCGTCTCACAGCTGGACCAGATGACTCGGGAGAAGCTGAAGAATGTAGCTGCCCAGCAATACCAGTTGGAACTGGTTGCCACTCGGTTGAAGAGCTGCTATGGGTTCTTGCAGGAGAGCCTGAGAACTGGCAGTCAGGTAGAAATCCTAGCCATGGCCAAGCCTTTTGTGCAGCAGGTCCAAGACGTGACATCTTCCTTCAAGCCAGAGTCCTTGGAACCAGAGGAACAAGCTGACTTGGAATTCAACTGTAGTCAGAATGAACTACTTCAGATGTGCCAGCAATACGGACAAGTCATTGCCAATCCTGTAGCCAAGTGTAGTGCTGAAGGTGATGGACTCAAGTTAGCAGTGGTAGGAGAGAGAACCACAGCTACAGTGGAGGTGGTGGACCAGGAGGGGAGGAAGTACAGTCGTCCAGTGGAGGTGAGCTGTGAACTGGTGTCCAGTGATGGGTCCAGGCGAGTGAGAGGAGAGGCAAAGAAAGTGAGAGACGGGGAGTACGAGATCAGCTACCTCCCCCAGCACAGAGGACCACACTACCTCCACATCAGAGTAGGAGACAAACACATCTCAGGAAGTCCATTCCCTCTCTCTGTCATCACCACCACACCCACCAATATCATCACTGGTGTCAAAGGTCCTTGGGGTTTAGCTCTCGACAATAAGGGACAGTTAGTAGTAGTTGAAATGATCGGACACTGTGTAACAATATTCAGTGGCTCTGGAGAGAAAGTCAGATCATTTGGCAGCCAAGGGCTCTGGTCCAGGTCAGCTGAATAGCCCATGTGGTGTAGCTCTTTCTGCAACTGGAGATATTCTGGTGGCCGACCAATGCAATCATCGAATTCAGGTCTTCTCTCCTGATGGAAAGTCAGTGAAATGTATTGGCACCAAAGGCAGTGGACCTCTGCAGTTTACCTAGCCCTGTAGGTATTGCTGTGCACCCTCAATCCAAGAAGATATATGTTACAGATGCCGGTAATCACCGAGTCCAGATCCTCAATGAAGACCTGACATTTTACAAGACATTTGGCTCCAGTGGCTCAGGCAATGGGCAGTTCAATAATCCACTTGGAGTTAGTTTTGACAGCACTGGGAATGTATACATTGCTGATACTTTGAACCACAGAGTACAAGTGTTCACAGCAGATGGAGAGTACATTCGACAGTTTGAGAAGAGAGGAAGCGAAAAGAACGGAATAGCCCATGGACTCAAACAACATAGTCTATGTTAGTGACTCTGCTAACAATATCTCAGTCTTCACTAAAGAGGGACACTTTCTGACATCATTTGGCACGCAAGGAAATGGACCGGGACAGTTTAACCGTCCA
>CASHTH010003918.1:0-20680 GCA_030341885.1 Geodia barretti | reverse complement strand
AAATAGAGTCCTGTTTTGCACTCTCTGTCACTGTACGCTGTGGCCTCGATCGCTGTCCAACTCATTAGTCTGGTATGTTGTGCATATCTAACCAACGCCTCCCAAACGTCACTCACTCATGATGTCTCGAACTGTGGAGAGGTTCTCTGGAGTGAGACTGGCTTCTGGAACAGCACGGAGAGAGAAATTCTTGTGTCACAGCTGCTGTTGCTGACACACGCAGCCAGTCATCTTGTGCGTCATGCAAGTACCGATTGCAACCAAACACACTAACTGTGGTGTAACGTACGAACGAACGGTGCGTCCATATCGTACTGCATACCGTTCCGGTTTCCGTAGATACATCCCGTATGCGACTCGCGGTAGTCGAAGTGCCGCTTATTTCTCGAGAAAGTCCAGCCTCGCTGTGAGCGCCTTCCGTTTCCAGTCGCGTTTTTTCGTTCTCGCTGCGAGGCCAGCCTCCTTCACGACAAGGAAGCCCTGGACGCGTTTTTCAAAAGTGGCGTACTAGATCGCGAAAGAACTCGAACGCTAATCGCTCGCTGCCGTCGACGTCAGTCAAGCGCAGAAACGACTGCTGTCGGACCGCGTTGGACGGACAGTCGTGGCATATAAACACTACACGATCACGGAGGCAAAACAATATACACCCAACAGCAACTAGACAGCAAACAGCCCACCGCTGACAACGAAACGGAACGTGCTGCACGATATCATACTGAAGGTCACGTCAAGGTAACCACTGGCGAACATAGCTGTTGCTAGGGAAGGCGAGGCTATGGCGACACGAGGACTGACTGGAGACTGCAGTAACTCCTTCACTGCCTGTAATGCCCTCTTCTCCGTCTTGTAGTACAGTGGCTCCTGCCACTCGCTCCCAGAGGCCATCGGGGCCTTGTGGAGAGATAGTAGAGTAGGACCTTTGTTTTCTTCTCCTCCTCTGTCAGCGACGTGCCTACCTTCCTGATCTCATTCAGCACAGACCTCGGAACCACCACGACCACAGAGATAGTTCCCCATATGATACCAGTCCTGGACTGAAGAGTGACGTGACGAGGTTGTTGATATTGAGTGTGGGTCTGGCACAGAGAGTCGAAACATAACATGCAATACACACTCAGATACATCGTTGTTTCCATCCAAGACGATCACACACACAATACGCCTCAGGCACTGTTTCTTTTCCTCACAATGTGCCGACTCCCTGCGCAGAGGTCGTATCTATCGCATCCTCTATTCTCTCCACTCTTTCAACAGTCAGAGCAAACACAATAACTAACGCTTCTCCGAGGAGCTAGTGGGTGTCGTGGTCCCTGAAGAGGTGACATATTCCACCTGTCGTCCCTTATCTCCTCTGACCTGACTCTTAAGTTCCTCCTGTCTCCTCACAGAGACACCCAACCTAGTCCCCCTCTCGTCCATCATCTCACTCTGACTGACTCTGAATTCCTTTCACCGTCTACCTTCTCCCAGGACACCAACTCAGTACCCGCAGACGCATCAGTCCACACCGTCACGTTCCCCTGACAGCTCGTCTGACATTGTTTCTGGTGACATCATATCTCCACACCAGAGACAACCACAACGACATTTACTCACCCTCTCTCTTTACCCCTTAACTAGTATGCTATCAATTAACCCCTTTACGCCCACTACAACGCAGCAAACAAATGTACCCCTTTCTCACGAAACAATTCTGTGGGCGGGAATGTGTAGTTTTGCACTTCCATATTGGGTTAATGGTATTTTAGTTCAGAACCTATCTACTAAAATAGTAGAAAGAGAGTAGAGAATGAGGGAATCAGCTGCACATTTTTTGCCGTGAGGCGAGGGGCGAGGGGCAGGCCAGCTGGAGTAGGCTAGTGGCCGTGCAGTTCTGGCCCCGATCATCTCTTAAATCTCACGACTACTACCGACTCTCTCTCCGTCGCTACGACCTGACTACTACAGCCTACAGCCTACACGTTCTTGGAAGAGACGCCACTACAACTAGCTACGTTACTGCTCGCCCTCAGCTACTGACTTTCCTCCGCTAGCTCTGACGAACGTGCACACACCGACAGCCAGCTCACTGCCAAAAGCTCTAACACACTCTCAACGGCCTACATTGCGACAAGAACAACGACATACTAACAAACAAATCAAACACTCTCCTCTCTCTTTCTGCTTGAACGCGCAGCACACATCTGCGCTGCTGCAAAAAGTCAAAATGAGGTTGTCAAGGAGAGGGCCGGTTAATGTAGCGTTGTCTAACACTTCACGTTACGTCATGACGTCAGGTGATTCAATGCGCATGCCGTCGTGAATGAGCGCGCGCACGCCACGGCCACGTGTCCGGCTAGCTAACAAAGAGTGAGACAGGGCGTAGGAGTAAATATCGTCATGTTTCGCGGCTCTATCGCGGCGTTCCTAGTCCTCGTCGTCGTCCTGCGAGGGCCTCTACCTCACAGTTTCCAGTTACTGTGGCGAGACTGCGGGGCGAGAACCCGACGAGACCCTCCGTCCGCTATCGTCAGGCCTCTCGTCTCTGTCGAGATCGTCCGGGCCTGCACGACCCTCACCCACAGTTAGTAGTGTATACATACGCCTCGCGAAGAGAGAAGGGGAGAGGGGCGGGTTAGATGAGGAAGGAAGAGTAGGACGAGAGGTAAGTGATAAGGTAAGGGAGAGAAGAAGGACCTGCCTGTATGGTCTCCCCTTTTTCAATGTCGGAAGATACTCACTGACACCACAATGGATGTGTACCGTACCAATACCAAATGCCACCTTTTGAAATGCAGTGAATCTGTGAGTGCAGGTACAGACCTCCACTGTTGTGGGGAACCAGTGGTCATAATCCTTCTCGGGTGTAGTTCTGCTAACGAAAGAAAAACGAAAATATATCTGCGCACCCACTGTACCGCACTCAACAATAGAGAGGTATCACTAGCTGAGAGCACTAGCTAGATGAGGTACTATAACACCCAGCAGAACTCCCTTGTTCCGGTGGGACGAGATTAAGAGTAGTACATGTCTTATTCAGGGGTTTAAATTCCACACAAGAACTGTTTTTGGGAAAAGAAAAGGTATCCTTATTAGAGAGGTGTCCTCATTTCTTTATCTGTCACAATGTTACGATTTTTCCTTGTGTTTGATACATAATCTGAGCTGGCAGCATGAAGCTGGTGTAATTATCCTTACATCACTGATGATGTAATCCACCCCAGTCGGTACTGTTCGGGCCAGTGGATGAGAACAGGAGGTACAGTACATGTAGAATAGGACAAATGCTAATCTCTCTCTCTCTTGATTGGGTTATCTTTCAGCACCGTGTCATTCTTTATACACCACCCCTTTCTTGCAGAGAGCTATGACAATTCCTCTGCAGACAGGCTGACCAATTCCCCCTCTGCAGCGACAACGCATGACCAATTCCTCTTGCAGACAGCATGACAATTCCTCTGCAGGACAGCATGACCCCATTCCTCTGCAGACAAGCTATGACCAATTCCTCTTGCAGACACATGACCAATTCTTTCAGACAACTACCATTCCTCTTGCAGACAGCATGACCAATCCTCTTGCAGACAGCATGACCAATTCCTGCATACAGCATGACCAATTCTCTTGCCAGACAACATGACCACATTCCTCTTGCAACGACATGACCACTTCCTCTTCGCAGCATGACCAATTCTCTGCAGACAGCATACCATTCTCTGCAGACCCATGACCATTCTTGCGGTAAACCAGCTGTGTAGTGCTGGATCCTGTCGTCATCCAGAATTGGAGCAGAATGTCTATCACAGCTACAGTACTACGCAAGAGCAAAGCTAGTCTGAAACATGCTCCCCCAACACCTCACCAACTATATCACACAATTTGAATAACAGACACACAAAACATGGAAAACATACGCTCATTTTGTGTTTATTATGATAATCTGTGTGTGTTGCATAATTTGCTGTAATTGGTGCTAGGATTCTCTGAGTGTTGATTGTGTGGGCGGAGTCTCATTGGGCCGTCCTGATTCCGTTCTCCAGTGATTGGACTGGGATGGAGACCGTCCCGATCCACGCTTGTGCCGACCCACCGATTCTCACCTTTGACCTCGTCCTCGAGAGGGTCAAGAAGGTATAAAGATGTCCTCCTGTCATTTCCACCATTCCATCGTCCTCGGTCGTCATCCCTTCTGGTACACACGAGTTCCCAGTGCCGTCATCTTTGGTTGCCACGGTAGCACTGTTGGAAGCAGAGTTAGCCTTGGTTGCCTTGGAAACAGAGTTGGTTTTTGTTGCATGAAGCAGAGTTGGTCTTGGTTTCCCGTGGAAACAGAGTTGGCCTGTTACCCGATGTGATGCACTCTTGGAGTGTTGTTGGGCGTGGTTTTGTTTGACGAGTTTTTCGACGAAGAGTTCCCTAGTGGCAGTGGAGGTAGGCCTAGATGAAGGGGGTGTGTGTTTGTGAGAGGTGAGAGATGAGAGAGAGAGCGTGAGTTGAGGTGGTTTGGAGGAAGGGGCTGGGTTTAGGCTGGGGGGTCTCTGGAGTTGGGGGGACTTCTCGGGGCGCTGGGGGCCTGGAGGAAGTGGGTTGGGAGAACATTAGTCATGAACATTCCACACTGCATAGAGCATCATACAATAGAGTGGAGCCTCTGAAGACATTGTTTCTTTATACATAGGGTGTTGTCCCGTCTTTTGAGTTTTGTCTAGCTCAGGCAATGAAGGGTGTGTGGCTACAACTGGACACGAACCTTCTCAGTGGCGTGGTCAGTGGTAGTGAGGAGGTGGAGCTGGGCAGGGAGCTGGTAGTTGGGGATTCCTTAGGGTGGGTCATCTTCCCTCCATGCCTGTGGTGAAGAACTCTGCCTACGTGGGAGACGGGTAGGAGGGAAGGTTAGTCACAGTGGAAGCTAATCCAGACAGAAGTGAAGAAGACATTAGAGAGGTGTCCTTATTTCAGGGGTTAAAATGCAAGAACGGGGAAAAGGTGCGTCCTTATTCCTTAAAAGGCCAACATACATAAAGGCATACACAAGGCAATTTGTTGAGTTGCACAAATTCCAGTATTATGAGCCCAAATGACCACGTTGCCTATTAGAGAGGTATTGTACCATAGTGTCTTTGAGTTCTCCAATGTGGGTCTCTCATCAGTGTTGGTGCTGAGTACAGTCCAGAAACCTCATAGCTGTACAGGGAGATATATCGTCACATGACTATCATGTGATCCCATGCAATGTAGGGGCTCACATGATATCTAGGGAAAAGATGAAAGAGCCAAGTTGAAATAAAGGGTGAACAACATTGCTATATAATGTAGCTGGCTGCTACCAATTCACTCACATCTCTGGTGGACAGAGTTGGTTTGCTGAGTTTTAACCCTTTCTCCTCATCTGCTCCAGGAGCTCTCTGTTCTCCACTCCCAGGGGTAGGGACTCCGCCCCATGTCATTATCTCCCATAGACAAAAAGAAACACACCGTCAACTCCTGGGAAATAAAACAATTACACACTTAACTCAGGTCATACAATAATAATGTTTTAACCCAAGCTGCTATTAGTGATTCAGATTTAACCCGTTACTCCCTGCCCACTAGATTAACCACTCTCTGCCCACTGGACATTAAAATCCCTGGCTGACTGAATTTTGTTTAAACCCTAAGCCAACTGGTAGTTTAACCCCAGGCCACTGACCATACGTCACTTAGTGGTGAAGGTGAAGTTCAATGAGTGACTCCAGAGCCATCCATTTGGCCGGTAGTGGGCGTGGCTTCGTTCCTGGTGTTTGTACATGTCAGAGTAGAGATGACTGGGGAGGGAGGGAGGGAGGGAGGGAGGGAGGAAGGGGATGGGAGGAGGGAGGAAGGAGGCGGAGGGAGAAAACTAAGGTTAGACAACAACTCAGGAGCCCCAGGGTCTTGTGCGTGCGTAAAGTGCCTGAGGCTTCTACATAAAAATCGTAGTATAATACACTAATGTATTAGAGCCAAGGTTCTTATAGAGAGGTGTCCCTGCATACATTCTCAGGGATCATGCAGTGTAGATAGTGGATCACCGTGACAGGCCAAAGTCGGCAATCTTGGTGTGCATGAAACTCAGAGTCGTCCTGATGGACAGGATGTTCCTGGCCGCCAGGTCTCTATGGACACAGCTCTGCAGGTGCACATGACATCACAATGATGACCTACGTCACATGATAGAGAATAGCATGGGAAAAGGGTGTAACTGTTGTACTTTTAGCAAGCATGTGGTACAAGTATGACAGACCAACCTGCCACCTGAATACCTTGACTATATGGAGAGTGCAGTGTGGGTGTCATGTGAGAATCATGTGACTTACAGCTCATCGGCGAGGTATCGCATGCCGTCAGAGACCTGAAAGGCGAAGTTGAGTTGGGCTGGTAGAGGCATGCTGGGTCGGTTGTCTTTGAGGATACCCAGTAGATCTCCGTTGTTCATGAATTCTCTATCAGTAACATTGGGTAGGTCACTGGGGTGGAGAGGGTGTGGGAGATAGCAGGGAATAAATGTTTTTTTAGCAGCAAATGACTTATGTCCATGAGTGGACAAAAAGTAAAGTATTGTAGCCCCTTTAACACCTATTCCTAATCAACCAAATCAAATCACACGAAAAAGTGTGTTTTTGAGACTTTTGGTATTTTTAAGGTGTTTAACGGTTCTCTGTCCGTTCTCCTCGGGATCGCGTGGTCCATTATAATATTTATTCTGTATGCAGGCCCCCTACAAAACCCTTCGCTTAATCAGAAGTGCAAAGTGTGGATCTGTAACATAAGTTGCCAGGTTAGCCTATCCCCTCTCCTCCGTCTTCCTCACCCCCTCTCTCTTTCTACACAAGCATTGAGCAGTATAAAGTAGCTGTAGGATACAGTGCAGGTTGAGTAGGATGCATGTGGTGTGTGTGTGCTTAGGTCACGAGAAGTCAGATCCAGTTGCGGTGGAAGGCGGAGAGTCCTGCTGCGTAACAACTACACCAGACAGGTCAGAGCTCACTGTTCATCATACCACAACCACCGAGTTCACGAAAGCAATGAATTGACTTTATGCATGCACCTTTATAACTGTTATGATACAATAAGTGTCTTTGGTATTTTGAAGGTGTTCTGTCCGTTCTCCTCGGGATCGCGTGGTCCATTACAATATTTCTTTCATTCGGGCCCCCTACACAACCCTTCGCTTAATTAGAATGTGGATCTGTAACATAAGTCAACACCACTATAGCCAGTGAAAAACACTCGCACACAATGTGTGAGACTAGCAAGATATGGTACGGCCCCTGACTTACAGCGTGCAGACTGCAAGGAGTTTGATGACGTAAGGATAGTCGACTTTCGACATCTCCTTTGCCTCCCGCAGGAAGTCCTCCATCTGCTGGCTGTGGTGACCATGACGAGCTATGAAGTCACTCACTGAGGAAGAAGGGAGGGAGGGAGGGAGAAATTCAGATGGCCCATAAAATTGGATAAAGCTTTAAAATTGGCAGTAATCTCGTGTGGTGGGTGTGGCCAACATACATCTGAGTTGTTTGACCGCAACCTCCATGGTTTGATTCTGGAACCCCGGAACCCCAGTCACCTCCGCCAGGTACACCTGCGACACGGAATAGGGACCAAAGAGGGGGGAGGGAGTGTGGAGAGAGTGCCTTTAGAGAAAGAGAGAGAGGAAGAGAGAGAGAGAAAGAGAGAGAGAGGGAGAGAGAGACAGACCTCTCCAAAAGCTCCTTCTCCAATCATCCTCTTGTAGTTGATGGTCTTCCTGTCCATCTGCAGCCTCTGCAGAGTATCCTGTACCACACAATATGTTCACAGGTGAATGATTATAACGGCAAACAAATCGATGATTATTCTACAGCTACACGGAGACTTCCCTGCTGGTAGAAATGTGTGAATGCGAGTGCACAATTATAGTATAGTGATAGTGTCGTTTGTACAAAACACAGTTAAATTCAGATAAATGTAGGTGGACTCGCCCTGGTTGCTAATACGCTGAACGTGCAACTGAGGGACGGCCAAGGCAATAGAGAACATACTGTACCTGAAGAGGTTGGAAGAGAGGAGAATTAGGGGAACCCCCAGGTCTTGGGATGGGGGTGTGTGTCAAATCATCAGGTGATGGAGCCCTCGGCTGTGGTGCCTGTGAGGCTGCGGGGGAGGAGTGGAGAGAGAGAGACATCAGTAGGGGAAATGGTCTAGGGCTGAAATAATACATAAATAATGGACTAAATGCTCACATGACAGTCACATGAGGATCACATGATCAGTATCTCTGAACCAAAAGTTCATAGTACACTGGTATATACATGTTTAAAACATATACACAAACTCAGGATCACATGACAGTCACATGAGGATCACATGATGGCCACCTTTGAACCATAACTATGCACATTGTGACACACACATAATGACTGTAGATGAACCAAGGATCACATGACAGTCACATGAGGATCACATGATGGCCACCTTTGAACCATAACTATGCACATTGTGATACACACATAATGACTGTAGATGAACCAAGGATCACATGACAGTCACATGAGGATCACATGATGGCCACCTTTGAACCATAACTATGCACATTGTGACAAACACATAATGACTGTAGATGAACCAAGGATCACATGACAGTCACATGAGGATCACATGATGGCCACCTTTGAACCATTACTATGCACATTGTGACAAACACATAATGACTGTAGATGAACCAAGGATCACATGACAGTCACATGAGGATCACATGACTCACCAGAGACCATGGAATCGCTCTGGTCGATCCTGCGGAGGTTGTATCTCACGGCAGACCCTTTCTTGTGTATGCAGTCAGTTGACCAACTTCATGTCGTGCAGGTCCAGGAGGAACGGCATGGGGGACGGGAGACAGAGAGGGTTAACTGAAGAATGATACTCTTCAAGGTCTGGTAATTGTGCAACGAGAGTAGTCTTAAAGGGGTTAAGTAGATCATTATTGAAGTGGTTGAAGAAGGACCAGTTAAGAGGACAAGTCAACTCACTGGAAGGTCTTTCATTGTAGAGTGAAGAACTGTGGATGGAAGACAACAATGACAGCAGTCAAAGAATGCACAACCATTCAACAACATTTACATATTGTGTACTTGTTATTTTCAACATGGTTACTTAGTCTCCATTCTATCTCGGTGTCTCACCATTTTCACTCTCTTCTTTTTTCTATTACCATTTTTTGGACTCTTTATGTGTGAACTCTACGTTTAAGGGCAGCTTCCGAATAAAAAACATTTTAAATGTCTTGAAGATTGTCTTTCAAATTGTATGACCTTTCACCTTTCTTTAATCTCTCATCTCATCATTTCATTCCCTCCCTCCCTCACCATCTCTCCTCTCTTGAACAAACAGAGTCCTCTTTATCCTCTGGTGGTTCTTGGTCTGCGGGTGTGAGCGGGTCATGTGACTCAGATGGTAGTGATAATCTCCAAGGTGAAACTGCTGCGAGCCCTCAAAGAAATGAGCCTCAATCTTGAAGCTGTCGTCCTCGCTGCATGCCTGCCACAGTCCTCCGTCGTCAAGGTATTCCCACATTACCTAGGACGACGAGAGAGAGAGAGAGAGAAACAGAAATGCACTAATATGGCCACTTTCTTCTGTTTGAATGGTGTCCTGATTACAGGGGTTCCACTGTAGTAAGAGGCAGAACCAAGTCTCTTTCTACATATGTTTCATGTTTCTCTGTAATGTGAAAATCTGGATCGACCCCTGACGAAGTGTAACATATGTGACGGTAGTCTTGTGTCAGTGGAAGGACAACAGTCTAATGAGCTTCTGGCAGACGCTCCAACCACCACTACATATGCTACCCACTGCTACCTCAACATGTTGACAGTACACGCCATCACTGGAGAATGTGGCTCAAGGGAGACCTACAAACAGCATAGTTAGCCAGGCAGGTAGCAGGAGCGTAGCCAAGACAACCCTAAACAGCTGCAGTGCTAGCTACACTGACGGTACGGCTATAATGCAACGTACACAGTGGCTGCATGCACTAAGTGGAGATTTTGGCAAAAGATAGAGAAATGCTTGGACACGAGATCCAGCCTCCGCTAGCTACATACATTAACACTCACTGACAAACACACACTACGAATAGGGATCTACTACACTGCAATACACCATACAGCCTTGCGGTGAGTATATTCTGTACCGAACAAGGCATGACACCTCCCGCTTCTCTTGGACGACATTGCTACTCACCACTTTCAGCCCTGCACTGTTGAGACGTTACGTAGAGAACTGCAGTCAGACAGAGTATAGAGAGGTCCATGATCCCTGGACAGTGATACAGACTCGTCCCTGGTCCTCTCCTCAGCTGCGGATGCTAGAACGCGAGTGTCTTTTCGCCGGGGGCCACGCGGATATTTCAATCAGTACGCGCATGCGCAAAGAAAGCGTGTAAATGCGCATGCGCGAGTCTGTCTCCGTATACTATTCTCTCTTGAATTTGGATACGCGTGGTCAACGGAGAAATAGACTCAAAATGGTGGTCGGGGGCCGAGACGGTTGCGGAGAGAGAGATCTGGAGTTCTTTGCAGTGAGGGACAATTCTGTAGGAAAAATTGGTCTTCATTTTCTCTTTCTAATGTCGGGCAGCGTTTGTTAGGTGTAGATGGTTGGTGGGCGTGGCTTATGGCTTTGCAGTAGCCATGTGCATTAGCACAGAGTATTTTTCGCCTACTATCTATACTGCTGAAGAGCACTGGGTAAGTGAATTATTTGATATCCACTTCTTGTGTTCATACTCCGCAACCTACACTTGTCTAGTGTTTGTGTGTGTGTCCTCGTTGACCTTTCACCCTCAGGAATGCGGCGAGACAGGATGTATCGCCGTGGTTACGACCGGGACTCGTCGGAGACATGGGACTGGAGTGATGCGACGGGAGATGATGTATCGCTATGGCGACGACCTTGACCCCGAGGAGCTGGAGGAGCTGCTGATGGAGATGAAGCCGTCAGAGGAGGAGATAAAGAGACGTGATCGCCAGGAGCTCATCTACTGGATCAACAGCCAGATGCTGCCTCCTAAACTACGCTTGTGCCACAACCATCATGATCTCCATGGTGAGGGCCATCCAGTCTCCCTTCATATATACTATATCTCTCATGTACAGATGTAAAACACTGATGTTAGGAAGTAAGAGCTTCATTCTTTCACATATAAATAAGAACTGGAAAATTCCGCCGTTTTTATCCAAACCCTGCGGGCAGTAATGACTCCTATAGAAAATGAATAATTATCACAACAAAAAATTTCGGCGATATGCATTGCTTTACCATTTCCAACAAAAAGCTCTGCCAGAAATTGTTACCATCCTATTATATAGCTCATAGTCACTCCCCCCACCATCTCTCTCTCTCCATCAGACACTATGGCCAGGTATGTCAGAGAGGCCAAGTTTGGAGCCATGATAGCCGACACCAAGAGGTTCGAGGTCTACTACGTCAGTGAGAGAGACGTTCCCACTGAGAAGGACTTGTATACCTATCTCTGTCGGTTCACCAGTGCCGCACTCAACAATAGAGAGGTAATCACTAGCTGATAGCACTAGCTAGATGAGGTACTATACGCCCAGCGGAACTCCCTTGTTCCGGTGGGACAGATTAAAGTAGTAACGTGTCCTTATTTCAGGGGTTAAATTGCACACAAGAACTGTTTTTGGGGAAAGAAAAGGTATCCTTATTAGAGAGGTGTCCTCATTTCTTTATCTGTCACAATCTTTTACTTGGTGTTATACATAATCTGAGCTGGCAGCATGAAGCTGGTGTAAATTACCCTTACATCATGATGATGTAATCCACCCCAGTCGGAGGACAAGTCGTATGTACTCCTGTGTGGAGTGGAGGAGGACCTGGAGACCAAGATATATCCCCTGGCAACGGGCATCTCGTACCTCGACCCTAGCAACAACGAGGAAATGACAAAGACGTTGAGGAAGATGCTGTGTCGCAGCAGCAAGCGTCGCTATGGAATCAAAGACGCGGATTTCTCTTCGTCGGACGAGGGGATGACAAAGCTGACGGTGGTGAGGTGTGAGCAGAAGGCTCAGAAGATGGAGCCTCCGTACCCGGCTCTGTGTGTGTTCTCTGTCCACCCACTCTGGGTTTACTCCCACGAGTGGAGCTACCTGTTCGGACCAGTGGACGAGAACAGGAGGTATATGTAGAATAGGACAAGCGCTAATCTCGCTCTCTCTTGATTTGGGTTATCTTCTAGTTCTGTGCTCATTCTTTATGCAAAATGGCAAAATTCTTTCCTGTGTATAGAATTCTGGTCCCTCTTTCCCCATCCCAATTCCCAATTCTTATTAGTACCTCCCTTCTCCCCTCTCCCTTCTCCCCCCTCCCGCTGTCTCAGGTATCATCCTAGGGTCCACACATTTGAGGATGGTAAACCAGCTGTAGTGCTGGATCCTGTCGTCATCCAGGAATTGGAGCAGAATGTCTATGACAGCTACCAGTACTACCGCAAGAGCAAAGGCTACATCTGAAACATGCGTCCACCAACACCTCACTAACTATTATCACACAATTTGAATAAAATTAATAAAGATGTCTTCCTGTCATTTCCACCATTCCATCGTCCTCTGTCGTCCCTTCTGGTGCCACTGATAAACCAGTTCCGTCATCTTTGGTTGCCACGGTAGCACTGTTGGTTTCTTTGTTGCCATGGAAGCAGAGTTGGTCTTTATTTAAGGGGTTAAAATGCACAGTAAGAACTGTTCTTGGGGAAAGAATAATTTAGAGAGGTGTCCTCATTCAGGGGTGTCCTAAAGAGAGAGGTTCCACTGTATCTCAGAGGAGTCTGGATATGTATGCGAGTGTGTTGACACGTGTCCTGAGTCAGGGGAGAAGGTGAGTGTCCACACATCCACGGGACCTCCGTCAATACTCCTGTGGTGAGGTCCCATGTCCTGATACCACCATCCAGACCACTGCTGGCTCCCACTGCATCCACACACCAACAATCATCAGAGACTATACTAGAGGTTTGGTAAGTGAAGACAGCAGTTTGATTTTGGAATCTACGGCATGCGTCACAATGTAGAAAATTGCCACATTCGAACGAACTTGTGGATTATGACTACAATAATCCACTTTTAACCCCTCTCTCTACCTGATCAACTTTTAACCCCTCTCTCTCCACCACCACGACGAGTTCCTAAGTTCGTGTGGGGACCAGTCGGGGGACGTTATAATGGTATTCAAATAAAACTAGAACAAATGATAAACATCTTTAAGAGTGAGCATGAAACGACTAGGAAGACAATGTGCGAATAAGTGGACTAGCAGTCTTGAGCTACAAAGTCATCGGGAACTGGGATGAATATGGAGTGTCTGGCCTCCCGTCTAATGATCTGAGTAATGTCCCTTTCCTGAGAGATGAAACGGTACATTGGGAGAGGTAGAGAGAAAGAGGGAAGAGGGAAGAGGTATAGAGGGAAGGGACCTTTCTCTCTTTCCTCGTCCTCTTTCTCTCTTTCCTTCTTTCCTCTTTCCTCTTTCTATCTTTCCTCCGTTCTCTCATTCCCTTTCTCTGCGTTCCTCTTCCTCGTTCTCTCTTGCCGCTTGCTCTCTTTCCCTCTGTCCTCTTTCCGCTTTCCTCTTTCTTCTTTCCTCTTAGTTTCTCGCTTTCCTCTGTTCTACTCTTTCCTCTCGCGTGCTCTTGTCCTCGTGCTCCTCTTTCCTCTTGTCTCTTCCGGGGTTCCCGCGTGTCTCCCTCTCTTTCCCCCTTGACCTTTCTCTCTTTCTTCGTTCACTCTGTTCTCCTCTTTCTCTTTCTCTCTTCCGCTTCTCCATCTTTCCTCGTTCTCGACGGTCACCTTCCCCCGCCGAATTTTTCAAGCGCCTATGTCGTCTTGTTTTCCCTTCACACCTGGTCATTAAGTACTAGCACATCACCACAACCTGTGGATATCTTCAACAAGAAACTTGACCACGTTGATGACTCTCCCTCTTCTCATACTTTCTCCTCTCCACTTCTTACTTCCACCTCCACATCTCCATCTAGGTGACTACTGAACTGACTGGTCTGACTGGGGGAAATACGGGGCGAGGGAGGGAGGGAGGTGAAGAAAACAAACCTTGAGTTCAGCAAGGAACAGTATGTAAAGAGAACGGGAGTTGTACATACAGAGAAGGAGAGAACGTGGTACCACGCCATGTCTCCTGCAGGTGACAGAATGAAACGTACACAGAATCTAAACTAAAAATTCACACTAACACGATATCGCTGTCCTTCTTTAGACCTCTCAGCTATTATTGCCCCTCTTTAGGCGATACCAGTCTCTGCCCTGTCGCTGTCTCTGCGTTCTACTTCTGGTCTGCTACCTCACTCTGTATAGTTATATACCAGAGCCAGTCAGGGCAGAGTGTGGAGACTCCTAGTGAGAGATGGGTCTCGCTCCATTCTCGTCTGAGAAGATTCTAGCGCACCCTAGCTGTCCGTCCGAGCCGTCGTCTCCCTAGAAGCGTGTGGTGTACGAGAGGACATGAGCACGAGTCGCGCAGAGAGAGCGATAAGCTTTCTACTACTACTGCTGGACCGACGATGAGGTTACTCACTGCTCCCACGTACAAACACACGACTCTTCGCAGCGGCGGCGACTAGCGACAATTACCGCGCCTGCTGTAGTGAGGAGGGCACGCGCATGCGCTGAAGCATTGAACATAGATTGATAATGGTAAATGAAAAATGATGGATGGACCTTTGTGTTGTGTTCAGTAGCAGACTGATGGACCGGACGCAAACATAATACCAGTGGGGTTGTAGCAACAGCCAGTTTGGTTGTTGTTCTAATGTTGTTTCCCGTCTTCTCTCACCCTTGTCTCTGATGTTTGTCCCGCCAACGCTGGTCCCTCGCTCCTCAGCGTGCCGAGATGAGGGCTCGGTACTTTGTGCCTCCTCCCCCCCTGTTTCTCCTCTTCTCCTCCACCACCTCCCCATACAACCCTCTTCTTTTTCCCTTCTTCCCCCCCGCCCGCTTTCCCTATTTTTCTTCTCTCCTTCTCTTCTTCGGCGGGGTCTTTTTTCTTATCGCGTGTTGCCTTTGAGACTTTCTTTTCTGCCCCGAGCTTCTTTTCTTTTTTAGTGTAGACAGAGGTATCCCTTTCCCTTTCGCGTTAATCGTAGTTTTCGCCTTGAGCGCCGTCGTCTCCCTTCACACCCCTCATTCTTCGTTTCTATTCTTCATTTTCTTAGTTCTTTCTTCTCTTTTTCGTAGTTCTGCTTGGGTGTGCTCCGTTTCTTTTGCTTCTTGATCCTCCTTTTCCTTTTTCTTTCACCTTCGTTTTAAAATAGGATATGCTCAAAATCTTATATTTCACGAGACTCACCAGGGTGGTGTAGGAGTGGGTAGAGGAGACAGGAGGATATTACAGGGAGGGATAGGACAGAGGCAGTATTTTATATACTTTGTCCCCACTCACTCGTTGAGCCACTAAGTATAATTGCCCCGTTCGCCGCTTCTTCCCTTCCTTCTTTCGGATCCTCGCCAATCGTTAGTGCAGCCCCTCTCTGCTTTCCACTTCACATCGTTCAAATCCCCCTTTCTTTGAGTTTGTTTCGTCGTCCAATTTTTTTTTCAGTTTTTCTCGTGTCTTCCTTCTTCTCTTTTTCTGGCTAACTCTCTGTTTTCGTCTGGTGTTCTCTTTTATTTCGAGCTCTTGGTTGGGCCTCCTCCGTATTCCTCGTGTCCTTCTCGCTTCGTTTTCGGTTACTCACGTCCCTCTAGATGGTCGTTGTGAAAAGAAAGATCAAAGCCCCCCTATATAAAGTCTAAAGGATTATGCTCTTCCCCAATATATCCCTCATGGGTTGACCTCGCACACTCCAGGTAGACTTGCATATTGTCAGCCAGGGAAATAGCGTCCTCGTCAATGTCTCCAAACTTCGTTCTAAGTTGACTGAGCATGCCCAGTGCCACTGTCAACGACTGCGGGTGGGGTTTTGGCCGGGCTTGGTGTGCTGGGCATACATGTTGCTGTTACTGTAGTTTTTTGGTGTGTAGCCGATGGTCCTTCCCCGTTCTTTCTTTAGACCTTCAAACACTGCGTCGTGTGCCCCCGTTTTCCTCTCACAGCTGAGCTGCCTCCTTCTTGGTGTTGTGCATATGTGGAGGGTTCAAATGGGTTGAGTGATCGATGAGTGAACGGTGCCCCGACGTATTTGGGGACGTGAAAAGCTCGATACTTTGCGATGGAGTCATTCTCGATCTCCTTGCCTCGTTCTTGAACCACTCTCCGGAGTCATTTTTGATGCCTTTTTTCTTTTTACATTAGGAAAGTCTACCTTTTCTCCTGCACCTTTCCTCGTCCCATGCCTATTGACCGGTCTTTCTTTGTCCTTTCATAGGTCTACCCTGTTCTTTCCCTCCCCGTGGCCTCATCTTTTTTTCCTCTCCCCCCCGATTTCGCGTTCCCCTCCACCCGGAGAGGCCCCCTGCGTGTGAGTGGGTATTATCCATAACTCGCTTCCTTCGCTTAATCCCTGTCTTTGCCTCGCTCCGTCTCTCCCGTCTACCCTCCCTCCTCGCGGCTTTATATCATTGTCCCACTCTTGTGTGTTAACAGAGGTGGCTCTTATGGGCTTCTCTAACTCGCCCAGAAACTTTTTCCCCGTCAACTCTCTTCGCCGGGGTCACGGAAAACCTCCAGCTTCTTCTTCTCCCCCTCACGCATTTCTTTCCTTCCTCATGTTTGTAAGTTCTCCTCCACCAGCTTTTCCGATTATCCAGCAACATCTGTGGCTTAACCATGAACACCAGCTGGGTCAGAATGTTCGGGAAGTAGAAAAGCATGTTCAGAACCGCGAAGAAGTTCAGGGCTTCCCCACACGACTCGTCACATCCAGTCTCCCTCGACTCTGCCACTGCTGGCCACAAGCTCTCTATGGCAGCACCCTATCTTCCCAGATTCATCATTTGTTCCACCTGCGACGGGTGTCCTCTCCTACTGTCTTTTACTTCCTAGTCGTTTCCCGTTCTACGCCCCGTGTTGTCTTTCGCCCACACCGTCCCTTCCGCTCCTTCCCCCTCCTTCTCGTTTCTCCCCACCTCTTTGGCCCTCCTTCTTCCCTCCCCCTTGTCGCCTTTCCTCCCTAGTCTCCGTCTTTTGCCTTTCAATTCCTTATTTCACTCCCCTTCTTCCTTTTTTTTTTTATCCGCTGTAATTGATCTGCTCCCTGACTGAGGCAATAGGATCTCCCTCAGCCTCTTGTGCAGAGTGTCCAGCACTGACACCGGGCAGCTGCTCGTCTGCCACCATTTCGTCGGTGGGTGGCCAGAAACAGATCATTTTGGCGGGAGGGACGTCGGGTTCTTGTTGTTCATGGCCCGTCATGGTCCGCACGCACAGTCGCAGGGTCGCCTTCGTGGTCAGGTAGGCTGTTTACTCTCCACACGAGCTTGCCGTCTTTGAAGTAACGGATTCGTCGCTCGCTTGTCAATAGACTCGTGGAGCTTCAAGACGTAGACGAATTTGGATGCACCCCTCAGGAAGACGGGCATCATCTCCAGAGCTCGGGCTGGCCGCCAGAGTCCAACATGAGGAACTGCTTCAGTCGCAGGATGGCTCCAGGTAGGAGGAGCACTGTTGATGAGATGTACAAACCCCTCGTCCACCGAACTCGAAAGTTAGTCATGGAATCCAGCCTCCCTTCTGTCTCCTGCTGCTCCTGGTCCTGGGCTTTCTCCTCTGAGATGCTGTGCTCTTCCCGGCTCTTCAGACGTGGAGCTACTCCTCTTCCCTGGAGTTGGCTGAGCTGACGGGCTTGCTGTCGGTGTGGAGGCTGGCCACCACTGCTCTGTTCCACTGACTGTTGCCGTGCATTCCGACCGCATTACATACTTCACGATGGTGTCTGGTAGTTGGTCTAATGTTCGTTTCTTCCTTTTCCACTGTTTTTTGCCGTCGACTCCCGAACACGACCTCGATGGTCTTTTCATGACTGGAGTGCTGTGTCGGATGGTGGAGGGTCCACTCCGCAGTGCAGCGAGGGAGCACGTCTTGCACTGCCAGCCGTGCCAACAGCAGCATTTTGTCAGTCCAGCTCATGTGGCCTCGTTCATCTCCTGCTCGTAGATCTGTTTGGAGCGGAATCTTCCTGCACGGGAGTAAAGTGAACATGTTGAAGGGAGCGTCAACCAACCAAGAAAGTCCACTGTACCAGTGGGGAACAGCTGCTGCAGGTGATCCAATGCTCTGAGACAACTGCCGTCCTCCTCGTCCCGCTCAGTCATGTAGAGAGCCCATGCCACAAGAGTCCAGGATGGTGCTGGATGTGAGGAGATGAAGGAGAGAATGAGGGCCTGTTTGCACTCTCTGTCACTGGTACACTGTTCCTTGATCCTGTCCAACTCAGAGTCTGGTATGTTGGCATATCTACCAAACTTCCTCCACAGACCGCAACTCATGATGTCTAGAACTGTGGAGAGGTTCTCTGGAGTGAGACTGGCCTCTGGGAACACAACAGGAGAGAGAAATTCTTGTGTAACAAGCAGCTGGTTGCTGACAATGCCAGGCAAGTATTTCTGTTTCATGGAAGTCACGATCGCTACCATAAGGCACTAAACTGGGGTGCAACGTTACCGAACGGCGTTCAATATCGCTCGCATACTGTTCCGTTCCGTTCCGTTTCGTTCCGTGCGTGGAGTACCGCGCGGAGTCGAAGGGCCGCTTTTTTTCAGCATCGCTGGAGCGCCTTCCGTTCCCAGACGCGGCATCGTTCTCTAGGCTGCCTCCTTGCGACCCTGGTACGCCTTTTTCAAAAGTGGGCGTAGCCCCAGATCGCTCGAACGCTAATCGCTGCCGTTGACGGCAGTCAAGGCGCATAAACGACTGTGCCCGCGTTCGACAGCACAGCCAGGACATGTAAACAAAACGATACTCGAGGCCAAAACTATAACACCCCCGCGGAAAACGGGAAACGGGCGCGGATGCAAAAGGAACGAGGGAAAGGAACAAGTACAGTATTTATACCGAAGGTCAAAGGTCACGGTAACCACGGGAGAACATAGCTGTTTCTAGGGACGGCGAGTTATGACGACACAGCGGACTGACCTGGTGAGACTCGTAGGAACTCCTTCACTGCCTGTAATGCCCTCTTCTCCTTCTTGTAGTACAGTGCTCCTGCAACTCTCTCCCAGGAGGCCA
The DNA here is from genome assembly GCA_030341885.1 of Geodia barretti. NCBI lineage: Eukaryota > Metazoa > Porifera > Demospongiae > Tetractinellida > Geodiidae > Geodia > Geodia barretti. Next base: position 1,504 of record CASHTH010003918.1, on the reverse strand, counting down.
TGGGGACATTGTGGAGGAAGTAGAGTAGGACCTTTGTTTTCTTCTCCTCCACTGTCTGGGCTCTGATCTCATACAGCACAGGACGAGGAACACCAAGACCAGAGTCATAGTTCCCCAGATCATACCAGTCCTGGACTGAAGAGGTGATGTGACGGAGGTTGTTGATAGTGAGTGTGGGGTCTGCACAGAGAGTAGGACATAACATGGCAACACACACACATCGGTAACTATGCTAGATACATCGTTTCCAAGCGAAGCCGCCCAACAACAACTCAAATAGCTCAGGGCACGTTTTCTGTTCCGTGCACCTGTGACCGACTCGCCAGATGACGTAATCTATCTCTGCGCCTCTTTCTCTCCCGGCAATTTCATCTCATCAGAACACAATATACACGTCGTCTCCAGGAGGCTAGTGGGTCGTGTGGTGTGTGGGTCCATGAGTAGGTGACATATTTCTCCACCCGATCGTCCATCATCTCCTCCGAACGGACTCCGTAATCACCACTCTCACTCTTTGCCGTTCCCACTACGAGCCCACCCAACAAGTCGCGCCACAGATCCACACCGCACTCCTCCCGATCATTCCTCGCTGCGCTCTTTAGCCTTCCCGCACAGGTCTCTGGACCTTGTTTCTGGTGACACATCATATCTACCACACAGAGACAACCACAGGACATTTACCATCTCTCTACACCCGAACTCCACACTTACTATGCTATCAAATTAACCCCTTTCCCACTACATACGCAGCAAAAACAAATGTACACCTCTTTCGTTCTCACGAAACAATTCTGTGGGCGGAATGGAGTTTTTGTGCACTTTCCTATTTGGTTATGGTGTATCGTTCAGTACTATCTACTAACCCTCGTCGCCGCAGAAGCGCGCGGCCTCGCTCACATTTCTTGTCGTGGACCGTCGGTGAGACGAGGGGCGGGGGAGGCCATGGATGTCGAGGAGCTCAGTCGGCCGTCAGTTACTGGCCACTCTCTCTCGCTCCGACGACCGACTCTCTCTCGCTACCTGACTACAGCCTACACTTTCTTGGAAGAGACGACACTACAACTAGCTACGTTACTGCTCGCCCTCAGGCTACTGACTTTCTCGCTACTTGACAACTGCACAAACGAAGCCACTCAACTGCAAAAGCTCTAGACACACTCTACGACCTACATTGCGACAACAGCTAAACAACAAAATCTCCTTTCTTTTCTGCTTGAAAGCAGCACAACTCGCGCAGCTGCAAAAAAGACAAAAATGAGGTTGTCAAGGAAGAAGGGCCGGTTTATGTAGCGTTGCTAAACACGTCAAGTGACGTCAGGTGATTCAATGCGCATGCTCGTGTGAAATGAGCGCGCGCACCACCCACGTGGCCGGCTAGCAAAATTGGTCAGATGTCGTCATGTTCTCGTCTCTAGTGGCCATGGCGTTCCTAGTCCTCGTCGTCTTCCTGCGAGAACTCCTGACAGTTTCCAGTTACTTGTGGCGAGACGCGGGACGAAGACCC
>CASHTH010003917.1:0-37820 GCA_030341885.1 Geodia barretti | reverse complement strand
CCCAGAACTGAGTGCATGGGTCTCAGGGTCAATGATAAAATCTGCATCGACGCACAAGAAATTGCAAGTCATTTCGGAAGTCACTTCAAAGACCTTGCTACATCATCACAATCTTCCTCACTTACAGAGGCGGAGTCAATCATCCCAGATCTTGAATTCACGTCTTTTCTAAACAGCGAGAACATTCTGGACACTGAAGTTGAACTTGAAGAAATTGAGGGCACCCTCAGAACTCTAAAACTTGGTAAATCCGGTGGTATTGACTCTCTCGACCCTGAACACATCTATTTTGGTGGGGCAAACCTTAGACTCTGGCTAAAGAAAATTTCAACAGAATCATCACTTTGGAACAGACCCCGACATCCATAAATGAAGGTCTGATAATTCCAGTCCACAAAGGCAAAGGTAAAAAGACCCATTTAAACCAGGAAGCTACAGAGGAATAACTCTCTCATCCGTTATCTCCAAGTTACTAGATATCATTCTCCTTCGACGTCTATCGCCGCTTCTTGAAGAGGCAGGTGTACCTGACTTTGCCCAGACAGCCTATCAGAAGGGCCTCTCATGTGCGGATGCAATCTTTGCAACGCAAGAAGCACTGCTAACACATGTATGCGATGGTGGCAAACCGTTCCTGTGTCTCTATGACATTGAAAAAGCCTTTGACTCAGTCGAGATACCTATACTACTCAAACAGCTATACTCTATTGGCATCAATGGGAAACTCTGGCGCCTGCTAAAGCACTGGTACTCTACGTCATCTGCTAGAGTGAAGGTAAATGGCCGCGTATCCAGTTGCTTCAGCATTTCTCGAGGTGTCAAACAGGGTCGGTGTCTCTCTCCAACCTTGTTCCTCACCGTGATGGATTTGCTCCTGAGACGAATGCGAGAGAGTGAGTATGGTCTCTATGTGAGGGGGACTTACATGGGCGGTGCCATTCATGCCGATGATCTTCGCGCTACTGTTGCATCATCTGATTGCGTCTCAAGACAGGACGAAGTAACCAACTCCTTCGCCTCCGACTCCTGCCTAAAATTGAATACCAACAAGTTTGAGGTAGTGAAGATCTCTCCCTACTCTAGCGATATGGCTTCTGTTCAAATTGGCAACTCCAACATCGCCACCTCCAGTGCCTCAAAGTGTCTTGGAGTATGGTGGAACTCAAACCTATCTGCCCAACACTCTGTTTCTGATAACGTCAACAAGGCCAGAAGAGCTTTCTTTGCTCTTGGGAGGCGGGAGCTTTCCAGGGTGATTTAAATCCCCTATCTTCATGCAGTATCTTCGAAACCTGTATTATCCCAATACTACTGTACGGCAGTGAGACCTGGTTGCTGGACTCCACCTCTCTCAATACTCTAGAGAGTTTCTTGGATGCCGCATTTTGCGTGTGTCAAAATTCTACTCCAAACTTGCTGTACGTATCGGTCTTCATTGGCCCACAGTTGCTACCCGTATTCTCATCAGGAAGTTCAGCTTTCTCAGCAAGCTCCTATCAGGAACTAAAGACACAATCAGTCACAGGGTTTTTTCCTCACTTGCAATGGAAAATATATATGAGATATCCATAGTCCAACAGTGCAGAATGTTGGAAGCAAACCTGGGTACGTGTGTCCTCGCAAAATGCCTATCAGATCCTGAAAGTGCACCTGACATTGTTAGAAGAGACAAAAAACACCTCCTTAACTCCGATTTCAAGAGCCACCCAAAGCTGTGGATCAGCTGCTGCAGCCTCTCGAGTTGCCACTCATACATCATGGCGCCGTTTATGGGACATTGCCTTAGACCAAGGAGTTAAAGGCACTCGCATCATGCAGGCGATTTTCAAGGAACTCTGCCGTCCAAGCTCATCTTTCCAGTGTTCGCTATGTGACTCAGCGGTGCCCAGAAACATCTCATGCCTCGAACACGCTTGTACAAACCACCCAAGCGAAATGGAGAACCTTTCATATGATCATATTATTTCCCTTCTCATAAATGCAGAATCCGCTGTCTCTATTTTTTCATCATGTAAACGTGTGCCATACATTGTTGTCACAATGTTGTTTCCTTTAATGAACTGTGCATATGCCCGCTGGGTCACTGCCATTATTATTAACCCTCGGCGCGCATGCGCAGCGAGGGTTACAGTACTTGGGTCTGTCTGTCTGTCTGTCTGTCTGTCTGTCTGTCTGTCCTTCTGTGTGTCTGTTACTCAACATCTCACTTCTCCAATGTTTTTTCGTCTCACAAACGATACTACCTACTTAACGGGCAATGAAGGTCAGAACTTTTGTGGCGATTTTCCTGAAACGACTGCGTTCGAGAGATATGCCGTGAAAACAAGCGAAAAAACGAACTGCTCACTGGGCTTACCGCGACCTGATCTGCTCGCTCTGTGTACCTTGGGGGCTCAAGAAGTCACAACGAATGGCATGTATCGACTCCCGCTCTACTACTGTAGCTAGCCCGTGTAATACTCTCCGCGAGCTACTAGCTGGAGACCACGACTCCACGAGTACAGCCGCAGTATCGCGCATGCGCAGTTCGCCGAGGGTTTGCACTTCAGTGCTTTTCATTATTATTATTAATTGATGTGCTGGGCCTATTAGTCTGCGTGATCTCCCGCTAGTCGCTGGCGGAGAGTCTGACACGGGCTAGCTACAGTAGTAGATAGCATGCGGGATTCGATACATGCCCTTCGTTGTGACTTCTTATGCCTCCAGAGCAAGCGGATTAGGTCGAGGTAAGCTAGTGCTAATTAGCATATTGGCTTGTTCACTTGGTTTTCACGCCATAACTTCTGAACGCGGCATCGCCATTTTAAAAATCAAGCCAGTGTAGCGCTGAACCCGTTGGTGTCGCTGTTTGTTGCGCGTGGTGGCAGAAAACGTGGTAACAGACTGAAAGACAGACTGACGGACAAACCAAGTACTGCAACCCTCGCTGCGCATGCGGGTTAACTAGCCCCGGCCCGCCGCCGACTTTCGTCGGAGCTACCCTACGGCGCCCCGCAATGCTCCTGCCGATGCTGCTGCCGCTCGACAACTGCCGCTGCTGCCACTGCTCAACAACTGTCGCTGCTGCTGCCCATCCCTGCATATGCGAGGCATGCTGCTGCTGCTGCCACGCCACTGCGGAGGCCAACCAAGCTGCTGCCGCCCCATCTCTGCAGATGCAAGCCATACTGCTGCTGATGCTGCCCCGCCGCTGCTAACGCAGGCCACACACATCGCACGCTCAAGACTGCCGGAAAGAAAGCACGGCACTGTTGCTGACAGGCGGTCGAGGACAGAACTGCGAGCGTTGCTAGGTTGATCCCAATTTAAATATTCGCGCCTTCGCTATCGCTCGCCCAGCGGGCGCAATGCGTGGCGCATTATGCCCTGGCCCTCTGAGCCCTACCGCGCCCGCACTGCATGCAATTCGCTTAGCCGCGAGCGAGTGCCCGCCGCGTTAAATTCGCCTAGCCGGCTAAACGTCATAGAGCACGTCAATTGGAATATGAACGTGAAAGGAAATATGAACGTGCATTAGTGAAAACGTGCAAATGCAAAACGGTACAAGTATAGGTTATACGATGGCGGCACGTGGTTTACTGGTTTTACACGAGTGGCCAGTTTTGATAGGGCACGAGGGCGTAGCCCGAGTGGTCTACCAAAACTGAAGCCACGAGTGTGCAACCAATAAACCACAAGCAAAGCCATCGTATAACGTGTTTGTATGATGACATCTATGGTGCGTTATCAGTGTCAAAAATAGCAGCGTGCGTTTTCGATTACGTGCAGCCGCTCAATTTAGTCATGAGGGGTCGGTCTATTTCATCATGAGGTGGGTCTATTTTATCGCGAGGTCGCTCAATTTAGTCATGAGGTCGGTCTATTTCATCATGAGGTCGGTATATTTTATCATGAGGTGGGTCTATTTATCGCGAGGTCGCTCAATTTAGTCATGAGGTCGCCACTCTGGGCATGCGCAGTGTGTGATGCATGGCTGTGCATTATTTGGAAAAGTGCTCTAGCATAGGGCATACTGACCGTTGGTTGTAGACACCTCTGAGATGCCTGTTGACCAGGGGTTTTTGCCCGATAGGACTACCGTCTACTTGTTTGTGGGACATTGACACAGCAGATCTGATGGAGTTTATTGACCTGTGCTGTACTAGAAATTCGAGAAAATGCTGCCTGAAATGGGATCAATCTGCCTCTTAGTACACCAGCTAGACTACCTGGCCCAACCTGATTGGTACGCTGTGTTGGTACCTTTGCTCCATCCTGACCGGATGAGCGCTGAAGCCCGTTCTGAAATTCCTTCTACAAGGTGGGTCTCCCTGATAGTTTCCAGGCGGCTAGCTGGAGTTGATCTTGTAGCACCAATAGGGGTACCCTGTTGAAGGGGTCTACTAGACTGTGTGACAGCAGTAGCAGAGGGGTATTCTATTAGGAGGTCCAGTAGGATCGGGTACCAGGGCTGGACGTCCCACACAGGGGTCACCAGAACCACTGTACACCCCTCCAGGCTAACTTTCTGCAGGCATCTGCCAATCAGGGAGAACAGGGGAAATGCAAACCCGACTTCCTTCTGCCAGGACATAGTAAAGGTGTCCATTGCAATTGTGAACGGGACGGGGCGCCAGCTGGCATATTTCCTCAGTTGGTGAGTGGCAAAGAGATCCATTGAGCATGGACCCAGGGTCCGTATGACGATGTGACAGATTGACCTCTCAAGCATCCACTTGGCTGATGACTGTAGTGACCTGGACTCTCCGTCTGCTATGGAGTTCATCACGCCTGGTAGGTGTACTGCTGACACGGTTATCCCCTGCTGGAGGCACCAGTGCCATAGATCGCAGGCTGCCTGGGATAGGGTCTGAGACCTTGTGCCTCCCATCCGGTTGATGTACGCTATGGCCGTCGTGTTGTCCATTCTGAGAAGGACATGAGTGTTCTTCCTGCCCTTCGTGAATGTCTTCGTGGCCAGAGCTCCGCCGGCTTGCTCCAGGAGATTTATGTGATGAGTTCTCTCCTTCTCGGACCAAAGGCCGCCAGTGCTCATCTGCTCTGTGGCCGCTCCTCAGCCTAGGAGTGACACATCTGTCTATCCACCACTCCAGCTCTGCCTTTGATTCCTCTATCAGAAACACCATAGCTTGGAAGGACTGTGTTTTCTTCAGTGTTCGTATCTTCAAGTCCTGGAGCTCTCTGTGGAGCTGGCAAGACCGCCAGTGTCGTCGCCGACATCATTCCAATTAGTCTCGACAAGTCCCTCACTGACACCATATCCTTGCAAAGAGTCGGCTGGCATCCCTTTAGGATTTTCTGCACCTTTTCTTCTGGTAAGGTCTGTGTCATGAGAGTTGTGTCGATTGTGAGGCCCTGACACACCAGTTTGTAGTTGGGACTTTCCCCAGTTGATCCTGAACCCCAGCAGCCCGAGGAGAGCCAGGACTTCCTTTGACTGGTGTTTCAGATCTTGCCTTGATTCTGCCATCAGCAGCATAATTATCGTCTGGCTCCGTAGCCCCCTCTGTCTGAGGAGGGCCATGACTGGTTTCAGTAGCTTTGTGAAGACTGGTGGAGCACTGCTGAGCCCAACGGGGAGACACTGGAACTCGTACACACTCTCCTCCCATGTGAACCGTAGATACTTCCTGTCCCACTCCTCGATTGGTACCGAGAGGTAGGCATCCTTCAGGTTGATCGAGACCAACCAGTTGTTCCTCCTGACCAGGTCCTTCAGTGTTCTCGCGCTCTCCATTTGGAATTTGTGCCTTGCCATCAAACGGTTCAGCGGCTTCAGGTTTAAGACTGGTCGCTGATCCGTCCTAGGAAGATCTGGCTGATAAACTGGTCTGGTCGGGGGTTGACCTTCCGTATCGCAGACCTTTGCTCCAGTTCCTGGATTTTGTCTGAAATCAATAAACCACAAGCAAAGCCATCGTATAACGTGTTTGTATGATGACATCTATGGTGCGTTATCAGTGTCAAAAATAGCAGCATGCGTTTTGGATTACGTGCAGCCGCTCAATTTAGTCATGAGGTCGGTCTATTTCATCATGAGGTGGGTCTATTTTATCGCGAGGTCGCTCAATTTAGTCATGAGGTCGGTCTATTTTATCATGAGGTGGGTCTATTTATCGCGAGGTCGCTCAATTTAGTCATGAGGTCGCCACTCTGGGCATGCGCAGTGTGTGATGCATGGCTGTGCATTATTTGGAAAAGTGCAAAATGGATGAAGAGTTATTAGAAAGAGTCGCTGGAGTTTGTCAGCGGGTGAAGCAGTTATATAGTGACATCCTACGTGGAAGGAAGGGGAGCAGATAAATTGGATTGTCTTGTTTTTCATGTCGACACGCTATATCGGTTGTTGTTGGCTCTGAACATAAGCAACGACACCTTGGAAGCTATTGGTGCAGGCCTAAGTTTGCTTGAAGAATTGAACAGATCTCAAAATGATGAGGCTTATTTTGGATATACCCCCGAAACACTTGCTTGAGAAGACACGTGCACTTTGCGCATGCGCATAGGAGGGTCTTGCGTAACGGTCGTGGTACGGAGCGACATTTTGCGCTAAATAGAACGACCTGACGACGGAGCGACCTCGCGATAGAAATAATAGACCGACCTCATGCTAGCTAAATGGAGCGATCTCATGAACCGACATCATGACTAAACAGAGCGACCTCATGATGAAATAGACCGACCTCATGACTAAATTGAGCGACTGCACATAATCCAAAACGCACGCGTACTATTTTGACACTGATAACGCACCATAGACATCTGGCTCTGACCCATGAGATTGCCCAAAAGCTTTCAAAACGCCCTCTTTTTAACGCACACCCTCGAGTGTACGGAGAGAGCTATAGCTAGCTAGCAATCGATCGGGAGAGAGACAGCTGCAATAAGCGCTTTAGTTTGGTCAAGCTGGGCGGTTGTGCAGAAGCCATGCTTATTTCTCGAGAGTTCAACGTTACAGGTACGTCAAAGCTATACTTTTTCGCTGCTAGACTCCACACGAGTTCTGTAGCTGCCGCTCTGGCTCGCTTTCTCTCCCGCTATACCCAGCACTCTCGAATGCAGCCTGTTGCAGTAGCAAGAAAGCTGAAAGTCACATACTGTTCCAGTCTACGGGAGCCTACGCGTCGGGGAGCAGCTTTCGCTAGTTTTCAGACCGCGTATAATTATACTAGAGCAGTTTCTGGCCATTCCAGCCTGAAAACACTCCCTTCTGGTAAAGAAACAGCAGCACACAAAGATTGTAAAAGCCCCCCAATTGCATTACACGCTGCGAATTTCCTACTATCGTATAACTACCATATACCCACTGTGATTGATGCAAATGAGTTGACATACAGCTAAAGTATGGGGAAATCATATGGCCTCTTTATGGTATAATGAAAAGCACTGAAGTGCAAACCCTCGGCGCACTGTGACGCGCACGCGTAAGTAAACGCATGCGCCGTACTACTAATTGATGGGCAGGGTTTAGTTTTAGCTGTTACTCGTGGTCTCTTGCCAGCTCGCGCAGAGTCTGACGCGGGCTAACTACACTACTACATAGCATGCGAGAGGCGATACACGCCCTGCGTTGCATCTTCTGGTGCCTCCGAAGTACGCAGAGCCCGCGGATCGATCGGACTGTGGTAAGCCATCCCGTCCGTTGCGTATTTGCATATTGGCTTTTTCGCGCTCTTGCTTTGCAACGGAGCAGTTTCAGAGAAAACCGTTCGAAATTTCTGACCTTCATTGCCCGTTAAGTAGGTCGTATCCTTTGTGAGACGAACAAACACCCGAGAAGTGAGATTGAGAGTAACAGACAGACAGACAGACACACACACAGACCTAAGTACTGTAACCCTCGCTGCGCATGCGCGCCGAGGGTTAACTACCTGTAAACTCAGCAGGAAGTGCTCACTACGCGTGTACGTTGTTTGGACTAGCTGAAATTCCTTTGATCTTACTCTCAGTCATCATACAAACGATAATCAGGATCATTCTTAAAATGTTTCCAACCGAACATTTGTACAAATGAACACCACATATTAGAGTTCTCCACATATACTCAGAGAATGGGGATGACTTTGCTAAGCAACTGGAACTAAACAAAAAATTCCCCTCGGGACTTCCCCTAATTAGTGGCTAATCATTGTTATGACTAATCCATTACTAGACATAGTAGTAGTAGATTCATAGAGTGTATCTCTATCTACGGCCCAGCAAAAACGGGGATTTCTGGGCTACTAAAAATACACTAGTTTTGTATAAAAGAGAGGGCGAGCCTCACTTTCAGCTACTGATTCCTCTACGAGTAGCTTCCAGTGGAAGGAAATGGCTGAAGAACAAGCACATACTTACGGACCAGCTGCCAAAAGGATAAAATTGGAAGAACCACACCCAATGCCAGATGAGCTACAACGTGGAGTTCAATACGAGAAGAGGGGTGTCGCCGAAAAACAACTTTTGTTCTTTTTCGACACGGAAACGACAGGTCTAGGTCTTGACTCGGCTGAAATAACCGAACTTGCTGGGAAGGTCATAGGGGTGCCACCATCTTACGTCACACAGCTCTCATTCTCAAGCCTGGTCCATACTTCTCGTAGAATTGAACATAGAGGTGCGTAATTATTCACTAGCGTGCACACTTTTACTGGGATGCAAATTTAGTTCTTCTAGAAAGTGCAAATTCTTTCCTCAAAATGCCTCGTACAGGTACGCAACGAAATTTGAATTTGATAGGAATGGTTGCAGCACGAAAAAGTCTGTTACTATTCCATACTCCATATGTAGGGAAAGTTGTAATGATAGTTGGTTTGTCTCTTATTGCGTTCATGTGCCTACAACAAATGCAAAATTATTGACACCCTCAGCTAGGGGAGTAACGGAATTTGAATTTGATAGGAATGGGTTCAGCGACAAAAAGTATGTTACTATTCCATACTCAAACTGTAGTCAAAGTAGTAATAATAGTTGGCTTGTCTCTTATTACGTTCATGTGCCTACAACAAATGCAAAATTGTTGACATCCTCAGCTAGGGGAGCAACGAAATTTGGACGAGATAGGAATGATTGCAGCGAGAAAAAGTATGTTACTATTCCATACTCCATCTGTAGTCAAAGTAGTAATGATAGTTGGTTTGTCTCTTATTACGTTCATGTGCCTACAACAAATGCAAAATTGTTGACACCCTCAGCTAGGGGAGCAACGAAATTTGGACGAGATAGGAATGGGTGCAGCGAGTAAAAGTATGTTACTATTCCATACTCAAACTGTAGTCAAAGTAGTAATAATAGTTGGTTTGTCTCTTATTACGCTCATGTGCCTAGAATAAATGCAAAATTTTTGACACCCTCAGCTAATGCAAATCAATTCCACATAACTATGTTGCATCTGCGAAATTAAACGAGCACCCTACCAATAGTCACACTCTCATGCAGCATCTATTATAATGGACCGTTCTGGCAATATACTACGGTACGCATGTAACGGCGACAGGTAGCTCTGTCTTGCTTCACGAAAGGAAAGCTGTGCGCTGACGGCAAATTATGCAGCCCGAACATCGCGGGCAAATCCCAAGTTGGGTCACTCAACATTCTTCTAGTAATGGCTGTGTCTAACTTGCTATGATTTAATCCTCTAGCCAGTGAGCTGACGGGCATCTCCAATGCCATGCTGGTGCAGAGTGAACCACTGACGGTGGTCCTACCTCAGTTTCTCCGGTGGATACACAGCACAAAGGAGGAGGTGGCACGACGTACTGGCTTCCAGTACTATCCAGGTTAATGCACACTAGGACGAACGAACAGCATTTGTATGAGCGAACACGAGTATTACTGGCGTATGCAACAGATATGTATGTGCACGCATGACATAGACTCACGTAGGTCATTATAGTAAGGGTAGTAAGGGTGATACGACATATGAAGGTAGTGCGGCAATTAAGATGACTTCGCTTGCCAACTAACACTCTAGAGTGCTTGCACTTACAGAGGCTGAATTGGAATTGCAAGGGTACACTGTGATTCCACGCTCTTTAAAAGCGGGAAAAAAAAACATTTCTTCAAATGAAGAGGGATGGCTCGAAGCACCAAAAAGGAACAAACAAGGGGTCATTACACAGCAAAGATGCACAAAGCTACATGACACCATCCCATTCCACGCTCTTTAAGAATATGCTTTATATTGTATGTAGCATACACTCCCCCCAAAAAATAATTAACGTAAAAAGGTTTTACGGTGTCAAACACCTACAATACATAGGCCGGTATGTACACCCCCACTAATATGCCCTATCCCATCCCTACTATACTGTGAGTCCGTGCCTTACTTCCCAACAGTTTTAGCTGCCCACAGAGGCTTGCGATTCGACGTGCCAATTCTACTCGCTGAGATCGAGAGGAGACCAAATAAACTGACGGCCTCAGCTCTTGTTGAAGAAAACATTCACTTTGCTGATACACTTCAGTGCCTAAAACAGGTCAGGTCACTACTTTATCCGCATCGACACGTGCGTAACTATTGCACTTAGCGAAAGAGAAATTAGGAAAAGAATGAAAACCAACCAAATTCTACGTGTGATTGTTTTCTCTATAAAGGCTAAAAAGGAAGGACACCCCGCCCTTCAAGACGTACAGAGTTTGAGTTTGGCCAACTTACACTCACACTTTGCACCTGAAAAACCACATCAAGGTATGTACATAATAACATATTACTACAACGAACGCCACACATTTTTTAGCGATCGAACGTGAGTAGTTCTATTTTTCATGCGTACTTAGAATCACGCAAAATTTTACGGTACGTGCAGTGCCCATTACACATTATAACACAGCAATTCCTGCATTCAGAGGACTAGGTAGACTCGCTATGCATGCCATATGTTTCACATTGACCTCGCAGGTCATCGAGCCCTTCGTGATGTGGAAGCGATGGAGGATATATTCCGCAACGAATCCGTCCACAATCTACTTACATCTCTGTCTGTACAAACAGCCACAGTTACGATCCAAAAATGGAGGAAACAGAGAGAGCTAAGAAGAAAGAAGAGAAGCCTAAGGGATTCTCTGGGACAAACGATCACAGACAGCCAAGCTCAAAGTCTATTGAAAAAAGGTCTCGGTTTTTCAAAATTATGTCGTCTTCGGGCAACATTTTTAGTCGACGACGACTTTCAAAAGGAGCTGCAGAGGAGGAAGGTTGGGAGCCAAAACCTCTGCAAGATCCTCACAACGGCAGTGCCAAAGACATTACCACAGTCCTAGCATTACAATACAGTGGTTGATGAAGTCGACTTTTATATTATAGTGACTATTATAGCGACGTGTATCATCTGTGAAGTACCAGTGGCGCATAACTTTTGTGATTTAGTAGCAAACTCTGCTTTTAAAACTTTTCTGGGGAGGAACTGAGGAGAGCGGAGGAGAAGAGAATTGGAGATACAGGTTGGTTCGCAGGGTGCTGCCTTTCAGATGGATTGCTCACAATACACGTCACAGCAGAGAGAAAACATGTCGCAAATGGTTTACTTAAAGTTTTCACATTCAAAATGATTCCCGCTGTACGTTGCAAAACATTGGTGGCAATCAAACGCCAAATATTATCAACAACTACGTTCAATCAACTGCATAAATGCACTAGTGACTTTTGACCTTTTGCATGGTGTTGGAGACGTTAGCCTCGGTTGGTACATTCTTCATGATGACAACGAGGTCGGAGGCCGTGTTACCGGAGAGGGCCGTCCCCTTCTTGTAAGACCCCGCCCCTCTCACCTCGTCCAACATCTACATACCAACACACACACACAGAGATGTATCTCAAAGGGAATGTGGCAGTATAATTATAATGGTTAAATTTACAAATGTAACCAGATAGTTAGGTTGTCTACTAAATCTTGTAATAACTCGAGTTGAACAATCTATGGCAACACACTAGGAGCAAGAGTCTCACGTGCACAACGAGTTGAACAATCTATGGCAACACACTAGGAGCAAGAGTCTCACGTGCACAACGAGTTGAACAATCTATGGCAACACACTAGGAGCAAGAGTCTCACGTGCACAACGAGTTGAACAATCTATGGCAACACACTAGGAGCAAGAGTCTCACGTGCACAACGAGTTGAACAATCTATGGCAACACACTAGGAGCAAGAGTCTCACGTGCACAACGAGTTGAACAATCTATGGCAACACACTAGGAGCAAGAGTCTCACGTGCACAACGAGTTGAACAATCTATGGCAACACACTAGGAGCAAGAGTCTCACGTGCACAACGAGTTGAACAATCTATGGCAACACACTAGGAGCAAGAGTCTCACGTGCACAACGAGTTGAACAATCTATGGCAACACACTAGGAGCAAGAGTCTCACGTGCACAATGAGTTGAACAATCTATGGCAACACACTAGGAGCAAGAGTCTCACGTGCACAATGAGTTGAACAATCTATAGCAACACACAAGGAGCAGGACTTCGTATCGTCTCACCAGTTCTTCTCCTTCTCCGGTGAGAATGAGGTTCTCGAGGATTGTAGAGACTTTACTGCAGAACCCCTGGACTCTGGACTGCATGCAGTAAATGAATGGCAAGGACATGCTACGTCAAGTGTCAAATGTTCAATTAACCTTTACAGTGAGTAAGTAGAGTATATACAGTGGGAACATACATACATAATACAAACTCAACTCAGTAATAACATTAAAATTTTACCCTTCTCCAATTTTTTTAATAGGGCATGATACAAATATTTTACTTTCCCAAAAATACATATACACATGATGAATTATTATACTAAACCTGTTCATCACCAGATGGTGTTATTTCTGCACTCTCTTTGTCAGCAGCTGCAATCAACACGCCGGCACGATTACTCAATGATGTAATCACTGGTCACATGACACCCTCACCTGCGTGAGTAGAGTTTTGTCCATGAGCGGCGCGGCCTGGGGGTACACACTCCCCACTTCAGACCAGTCAAATATCGGACGTATCAGCAGAAGGGGAGGATAATCCCTATCATGTGACCATGTAGAATATCACATGATTATCACATAAAGTTGCATAACCCCTCTAATCCAGACACCAACGGCAAAGAGGAAAGTGTCCATATTAGTGAGGTGTCCTCTTTTTAAAAGCAGGAGGAAGCTGTTTCTGATGGAGTATCCTTATTAGAGGTGTCCTCATTTCAGTGGTGTTCTTAGAGAGGGGTTCGACTGTTTTTCAACTCACTGAGGGTCGGGTTCCCTCGTCCTCCATCCTCCTCCACCTCCTCGTCCCCGTCCCCTCCCTCTTCCTCGCCCTCTACCACGCCCTCTCCCTCTCCCCCGTCCTCGAAACCTACCACAATGAGACAGAGCTAGAAAAATAGCACCTTCAGGTGCGCTCTAAATAGAAACCGACTATGGAAAGCGGGCTTATTACAGTTTTAGCTTGGAAAAACTCACGACATAGTAGAGATGCTGCTGGTAAAACCACTAAATTCTCACACGGTGCACACACAACAAAAAAGGAAAATAGCGCCACGTGCGAAAACGAGCCTGCAGCTAGGGAACAGAAATCAAGGTTTAACGTACAGGTCTACGCATGCGCATGCACGGTTAAATTTTGGCGCGAAACGCGAAGGAAAAACAATGGAGGAGACGAAGGCCCTACAAGAAGAGAATGGAGGAGAGGAGGGAGGTTTGGGGGCGAGAGGAGAGGCGGAGAGAGAGACGGAGGGCGGAGATAAGGAGGCAGTCGCGGAGAGGGAGGGAGAAAACCAGGCAGGAGAAGATGAGCTGTCACAGCCAGAAAAGGTGACACCTCTACCTTGAAATGTTTGCATTGAGGCTTGTATGACGTTTGTATGTTGGCTGAATAACTGAATACAGTGAAACCTCTAAATAAGGGACACCTCGGGGACATCAAAGGTGTCCTTTATTCAGAAGTGTCCCTTTTGTCGGAGGTGGCAAAACCAAGTGTCCCTTATAGAGAGGTGGTAGGTTTTGCTAAGACCTGTATCATTAAGGTGTGATTTTTGTTCTCATAAGTCCATAAGAATTTATATGGGGTTATAATACTAGGCCTACATGATTTTTCTGCATATTTAAGATGCCCATGGCATCCAAAGGGTTTTAAGGTATGATTTTGTTCTCATAAGTCCATAAGTATTTATATGGGGGTATAATACTACTTTATACATGATTTTTCTGCCATGGAATCCAAAGATATAAGGTGTGATTTGTTCCCTGACTACAGCCACCATCATCGTCAGCCGCCAACAATAACTCCAGATATCTGGAAAATGAAGGGTCGACTGAGAAGAAGATGAAGAAGAAGAAGCGCGACACCCAGCCAGCCTCCAGGAGAATGACAAGAGTATGTCAGTTGGTGATTGTTAGTAGTGTTTTGTGTCTAGGTTGCCTTGTGTTGTGTTGTGTTGTGTTGTGTTGTAGATTCGAACCCCTACCAGCTGAGTTGCCCTGGTAGCTCAGTTGGTAGAGTGCTCGCCTAGACTGCAGAGTGTCATGGGTTTGAATCCCACCCTGGGCAACTCTTCTTCTTTTCTTTGAAAAGAAAGCGCTGTCCTGGGTGTAGTTGACTTGTTTGCCTTGCCTTTCTACCTCGCTACCAAGTTGTTGAGACATGCCTGACACGCCCATGCATTTGTGTGTGCATAATCGGGTATGGTTCAGATGTATGGGTGGGTACTGTATATAGCATCTTTCAATGGCGTCCAATGGTTTAACCCAATCACCACCACCAACACCCAACTTGGCTCGCGGACACAAGCGACTACAAATGACCACCCGTGTCACCTTACAAACCCTCTACTGTCCACACATTGTACCCTTTTCAACAGACAATCCCCATTACTTCGCCATTTGCACCAACCCAACTTATCAACTTGAGCCGCCAAAAAAAACAGAATTGGTTGCCAATTTTCTCGCCAACTTGTCGGGCGGTTTTCACGGCTACATGTCCTGGGTGTGTTTGCCTGAGAGGCGTTTTGTTGGTGGCCGTGGCAACCCAGCCTTGTTCTACAAATTGGTGCGAAAAGGTTAGAAATTGGGCTCGAAAAGTGGATGTGTGGTACGTCTGTGGGATAATTGCTACGTGTCTTGGAGCAAATGTTCGTGTAAAAAGATAAATAAGATTTGGCCTACTGTATGCGTAGGTTTATGCAGTCTGTCTCTCTCTCTCTCTCTCTCCCTCTCAATTTCAACCCTGTATGGACTACTATTCCAAAACTTGGGAAGCAGTTTTCTTGAAAACAAAAATCTTAACTCTCTATGCACCAACTGGCCTACCTCCTTTCTAAGCAGCGGGCATTTCAATACCTTTTACAAAACTTTGACAGCTTTCCCCAAATTTTCTTGAAAAACATTACCCCGCCCACCTCTTCCTCTCCACAGGCAGAGCGAGCTAGACTGGAGGCGCTGGCCTCGTTCGGAGGAACAGACCTGGCCTCAGTGGCCGTGAAGAAGAGAGATCTCAGGGAAGAACTGCAGAGAGACGTGAAACTTATGGAGCAGGGAGAAAACAAGCAGAACAGGGTTAAACGTAGATCCAGGTTAGATCTGTTGCCAACAGGGTTAAATCAAGAACTAGGTAACTACGTCACAACAGGGTTAATTTTAGGTCTAGGCAGCTGCATTAGATGTGTATCTAGAACCAGGTTACTTTGTCCAAGAAGGGTTAAATCACTAAGTCACGGAAGGGTAAAATCGGTAACCTAAATTTAGAACCAGGTACGCACATAGCTGGAGTGTGCTGTGTAAAAGAGTAGGGTGGCCTAACCTTTTCGTACTTTTAGCAAGAAGGTGGGGAGAAGGACAGACCAACCAACCATTCTGAATACCTTGACTATAGCTGGAGTGTGCAGTGTAAAAGAGTAGGGTGGCCTAAACTTTTCGTACTTTCAGCAAGAAGGTGGGGAGAAGGACAGACCAACCAACCATTCTGAATACCTTGACTATAGCTAGAGTGTGCAGTGTAAAAGAGTAGGGTGGCCTAATGCATGCTTTTGACAGTTAGTGAGCAAGTTAAAATGTGTGCAATTTCGATGTAGGACGCAGCAGAACTCCAGCGATGGTGTGAAAGATGTGCTGTTTGGTGAAAGGGCGGTGACAAGAAAGAGAAAACTTGAGTAAGAACCACAGAACTGTACGGAATTCATTTTAGTGGGCTGTGGTGCATGACGGTGTGTGTGTAAGAATACAATATTACTATGTGTATACATATTGGCCATACATTATGTAAGAGCCAATGTCTGGGAAGAGTTGTTCAATAGTTTGGTTTTAGTGAGCTGTGGTGCATGACTGTGTATCGTGTTGAAAACTGTCGCACACGTACATTATACGTTATAGCACCACATGAAGATATTAGACCATGTGATGCCAAGAGAATAAAGAAGCTGCACTATGGCCATACATTATGTAATTACAATATCTGGGAGGAGAACTGTTTATGTTTATGTATTGGACTTATGGGAAATTCAGAGGGATCCATATCGTTACATTGGCCAGCACCTTCTCTCCTTGTACCGCCCCATACAACTGGCTGGCTCTGTGCATACTACCTACCTCTCATTAGGCTGCTTGCTTCAAAGCTGTTTGTTGACATGTGCTGTTCTGATACCCGCTGCGGGAGGTGTGCATTTACAGGGGTGTGGGTCGCTGTGTATTCAGTCCACGTGCCTAGTTAGACCAGTTTTGGCATTTGAGTGGCATCGCTTAACGCCTTTTACGAGACGCTAACTCGTTTTGGGGGCTTCGTTTGGTGTGTTATTACTACGAGGCACCCTCCCTTGCTATTTCTTGGTATCTCTCTATTCTTAGAGTTTCGTCAGGAGTGGTTGGCTCAGGGCCACGTGAACCGAAGACGACTCGCCGAATGACTAAAGCCGAGAAGGCTCGGTTAGACGCAATGCAGAGTTCGGAGGGTGTGGTTTCAACGATGTCCTTGCCACGTCGAAGAAGAAGATAGCCAGAAAACTTTGAGATGAAGGCGGAGAAGGAAGGGGGAGAGGAGGAGGGAGAGGTGGAGAGTGCCGAAAAGGAGGAAGGGAGGGAGAGGGGAAATTGACGGAAGAAAAGGACAACAGTGTTTCTACAGTTGAAACCTGAAACTCATGATAAAAAGGAACATTTTCATGTGCTGCATCCTTTATTTCTGTTTTACAGTCGTCACAACTTACCGAATACCACTATACTAACCTTTCATGCTTCTAGTATTGTTCTCTATGGTTTTTTGCGCATGCGCGGTTTCGAAGGTGCGATATAAAGGTGCGCGTACGCTGCGGCGCGGGGAAGGAGAGAGCGGGGATCGGAGATATGGCAGTTGTTGAACGGAGTACTGTGTCTCTGGCTATGCTTCTACTGACGATCTGTGGACAGTTTCCGAGTGCAGTTCCGCAAAGTACGTTGCAACATCCGCATGAAAATTGGTGCATGGGCGAGCTTGTAGCTACCGAAGCATACTAGTCTTCCGTTTTCTGCTCGAATTGAGTGGAAAAACCTATTAGTGCAGACCAGAGTGCAAGATTGCTGCAAATGAATGCTGGTAAATAGCCTGCAGAGATCACTGGTCTTTGGCTGCATGTGTTAGGGAGAAAAAATTGCAGAAAGTTGTATGCCTACTGCACAATTATTGCAGAAGAAAACCTTATGTGCCAAATGCATCATGATCTGACCTCTATAGCTACATATTACTGATGTATTCATATCGTACACACACACAATAATATTAGCTATATATTGCAACACTTTAGGATTGTGTCATTAATTGTGAACATGCATGTGAATCCGTTGCAAACAGTGACAGCCAAAGAGGAGACCTATAGTCACCAGTGTTAGCAACCGAAGCCGGCAATTACCCGGTTGTTAAGATCCATTGACTCATCGTAATGAGATCTTTTTCCACCCTGTCCCTGTACGACATGGTGCTGTTGGCACTCTGTCTACTGAGCTGGCTGGGCGGGTGATCTAAGGACAAGAGGGAGGGATATGTAAAGGCATAGAATAGTATTTCTAATGGACATAATTATTTAGAGATGAGGTAATGTTATGAGGGTGATTATCCCACTATTCACTGACAATTTGTACTGAAACAGCTTCAGAACTGGAGAGCTAGCCAAACACTATCCTGCCATTCAACAGTACACAGCCACACCTCATGTTCTATGACTAGCTAGCTAAACATGCTACGGGTTTACAGTCTTTGTTTTTGTTTTTTGTGCTATTTGTGTCTGTCACAGATGAAGAGGTCTCAAGTATGCCAAGTCCTCCCACAAATGTCTATTTCACTGCAACGTCCGATGGAAGAGGTGCCCTCTAATAAGAGCCACTTGGAGCAGAGAAAGCTGGTGTAACGGGTCGTGCGGCTACGTCGTCACTTGCTGTATCCCTGGACAAGGGATAGAGATCAACACTACAGTTTGGGAGTCAAAATGCCACACTCGGAAACAATCAGGGTCAACGTCACAGGGGTCAACCCCGCAACGAGATACGTGTGTAAAGTGGCAGCGTTCAATGCGTATGGGATTGGAAACACCGGATCTAACGTTTTTGTTGAAACAATGGAGATTGGTAAGAGAAAAATCTTCTTTACTCCTATAATATCACTGCAATACGTACAGTGAAACTTCTGAATAAAGGAAACATTGGGGATGTCGACTTTTAGGGACGTCCCTTATTAGGAGGTGATGTAATGCATTGGTATGGGGCAGAACAAAGTGTCTGCTATAGAGGTGTCCTATATTCAGATTGTCCTTTCTTGGAGTTGTCTATCCTTCTTTTCCCTTCACTCACAGCTCCCCTAAACTCCCCAACTGATGTCTATGCTTCTGACATAGGCACTGATAGTTTCCGTGTCAACTGGCGCTACAGCGAAACTCCGCCCCCTGGCACTATCAGCAGTTTCAAGATCGGACTCTACTACAAAGACAGCCGTTACCCCAGTCGCCATGGCGAACACATCCGTGACATGACCTTTGCCCTCTCGGAGATAGACAGGTGGTCTTTCACGTTTTCGTACCTTGTGATGTACCTTGACCCCGGGATGGAGTACAATGTGTTGATTAGTGCGATGACATCAGCAGGGGAGGGGCCTCCCGCTAGGATTGGACAAAAGACAATGAATACTGGTAAAGACACTGCATGATTTCAATGACCTCATCCTTGTAATTGTATATAAGGGCTAAATTTAGAAATGTTACTAAAGACAGAACAAAACAATAGGGGCACAGTGAAAGAATGTAATTGACTTCCGTTTTTAGTAAATTTGGCCCTTTTATACTACCCATTCCCTTTAAGAAGTGCAAATCCATAATTAGTCAATAATCGTTCTTTGTTAGCAGTTTGAATACATCTCCCTCTCATACTATGGCATCGGTGCTAACACACTAAGCTTTCAATTGTTAATTGTTATGTTCTCTCTCTGTCATGCAGTACCAATGCTTGTTCCTCACGAAGTGACTGGTAATATTGCCTCCTTCGTTAGTTCCGAACCTCCCGCCTTCTCTGTGTCCTGGTCGGTACAAGACAGAGATCATCACCTCCTCCACAGTATAGCTGGGTTCGTCATATCCTGCTACGCCAACCGCACCGCCTCAACGGAGCCAATCAGAATATCAGAGCCTCTATTTGTCGCGGGAAGAACCACCAACTTGCAGGGTCCGTTGTACGGACTGGTCTACTTCCCCAACACCTGTGGAAGTGGAGTCAGCCCTGAGGTTGAGTGCAAAGTAGCTGCCTTCAACTCGGAGGGAGAGGGAAGGCAAAGCGAGCCGGTACTACTGGCTTTTCCCTGCTCTTCTGGTGAGATCAAATAAATCAAAACATGCCTCTCCTCTCGTTCCTTGTTCTCTCTCGTAAAGGGAATATGATAAGGACAGTAGGGCCCAAATGCAAGAATTAAGTTTCCATTTATAATGAAAAGCACTAAAGTGCAAACCCTCGGCACACTATATAGAAATGTGGAACCCATACACAAGTGTGGCACCACCACAATTGATGGTCTTGACCATGCATCAAAAAGAACAGCATGTTATGCACTATTTCCATGGATTATTTTCAAAAAATGGCAAGCCCCATTTCTGTTTGAGGCCAAAAAATATATAAGGTTGAAAATTTGCCAACCTCTCTATTAATTTTCGGATTACCTGTGGATTGTTTAGTGCAAAAAAACAAATCTAAGGTTGGAAAAAAAATTTTTAAAACGGCCAGCCCTTCATCTCTCCAGACAGACGTCTACGGACGCAGTGCTATGCCCAACTGTACGCTGCCCTTTGAGAAATCACAGGACCTCACGATCAAGAGAGGGGGTGCTTATCCATCAGACCACCACCATTACTTGATGGGAACAGTGTAAATGAAAAGCACTAAAGTGCAAACCCTCAGCGAAGTAGGCTCGCAGAGAGTCTGACACGGGCTAGCTACAGTAGTAGATAGCACGCGAGAGTCGATACACGCCATTCGTTGTGACTTCTTATGCCTTCAAGATAATAATAGACAGAGCAAGCGGACCCGGTCGAGGTGCCTAGCGCCTGTGCTAAATATAAGCGCATGCGCATTATCCGCCAGCGATAAAATGGCGACTATACCGGCTGGAAGCGCTCTAGCTCTGCAACGGATCATTTTCAGAGAAAACCCCACATATTTTCTGACCCTCGTCGCCCGTTGGGTAGATGGTATCGTTTCTGGGACCAACAGACACCCGAGAAGTGAGATTGAGAGTAACAGACAGACAGACAACAGACAAACCCAACTACAGAACCCTCGCTGCGCCGATGCCGATGGGCACTAATTGATGGGTCAAAGAGAAAGTCGGCTCGACTGCTGTATTTTCTAAGGCGTCTTTCTATGCCTTAGCTCTGTGACTGACACTGTTTTGTTCGTGTGTATGGCGTGGGAGACCCTCTGACGGTGTGGGGTGCCTACCAGGGATTTCGAGCAACAGGCAACTGCTAGACGCGGACACGTGGCGTCTGTATCGTGGACGTCATGGTGGGATGGGTAGCCCCTTTGGTTCGTGTTGCCGACAGTCTGTGATGGTATCTCACCTCTGCATCGCCCCCGCAACCCTGATCTACGGTGGTATGAGGTTACAGGCAAGTCAACTTGAGTGACTTCAGCCCTGTTAGACACGAACGCGTGGCATCTGTTGGATGTCATGGCGGGATGGGTAGCCCCCTTGATTCGTGCTGCCGACAGTGCTGTCTTTGCCTATCACCAGACTTGCCGTTCTCACCTAAACCCCTATGTCTCTCAATGTTCCATTATTTTTTGTGTGCGTGTTGTGTTACGTTTGATGATTGATTGAATAACAGTTTCTAAATTTAGCCCTCACGTACCTACTGTCACAAACCGACTTCATGACTGATCCACAAACAGATTCATGCAAAACACTACAAGATCATTTCACTCTCTCTCTCCTCTCCTCTTCCCCCTGCAGAGAGCCCAGGAGTGCTGGAGTCGTCATTTCTCTCCAACGGCACCTCCTCCCTGGCCCTGGTTCTCTCTTTGTCCCTCCTGGTGCTGTGTCTCCTCTCCATCTCCCTCCTCCTCTGTATCCGCACTCCCTGCTCCAGCAACCAGCAGCGAAAGAAGATCTCAGACTCCATGTCCGTTGGTGAGACGGCCAAGATTGATCGCAACCATTCATACATTCAGACGGTCAAGATTGGTAGCCTCAGATTGCAACCATTCATACATTCAGACGGTCAAGATTGGTAGCCTCAGATTGCAACCATTCATACATTCAGACGGTCAAGATTGGTAGCCTCAGGTTGCAACCATTCATACATTCAGACGGTCAAGATTGGTAGCCTCAGGTTGCAACCATTCATACATTCAGACGGTCAAGATTGGTAGCCTCAGATTGCAACCATTCATACATTCAGACGGTCAAGATTGGTAGCCTCAGATTGCAACCATTCATACATTCAGACGGTCAAGATTGGTAGCCTCAGATTGCAACCATTCATACATTCAGACGGTCAAGATTGGTAGCCTCAGATTGCAACCATTCATACATTCAGACGGTCAAGATTGGTAGCCTCAGATTGCAACCATTCATACATTCAGACGGTCAAGATTGGTAGCCTCAGATTGCAACCATTCATACATTCAGACGGTCAAGATTGGTAGCCTCAGATTGCAACCATTCATACATTCAGACGGTCAAGATTGGTAGCCTCAGATTGCAACCATTCATACATTCAGACGGTCAAGATTGGTAGCCTCAGATTGCAACCATTCATACATTCAGACGGTCAAGATTGGTAGCCTCAGATTGCAACCATTCATACATTCAGACGGTAAAGATTGGTAGCCTCAGATTGCAACCATTCATACATTCAGACGGTCAAGATTGGTAGCCTCAGATTGCAACCATTCATACACTTTCCATACAAATTTTCGATGAGGTAATATCAAATGTAGCTGAGCAGTAACCTATACCAAAACCAAATTGTTCAAGCATATAAAACTGTCAAGAACAGGTGCACTTTTTCAGTGTACATGAGCATATTTGTGATGCAAAGTATATACAAGAATGAGTGACATATTTTGTGTTAATCTGTTCATTCAGATGATAACTATGTCCCAATGGCCTCCACTGAAGCTGGCATCAAGTCGCGGTGGTCAGGTAAGAATTATTACCAATGATGTCATCATTATGTAATCCACCACTCGTGACCAACAGTGGAGAACTCGTCGGTGGTGATGGGTCCTCGTACCAGCTCAGTGGGTGTGATCCTGATCGACCCCCCTTATGACGAAATCCCGGCTGACCGGACGGACAATCTGTATGACGAGATTCATCCTCGTGTCTCGCAGCTGGCCGGCTCCACCAATCAGCTGGACTCTGGCTCTTCTCTGGACAGTACGTATACTATAATAATACTGATAATAATACAGTGGACTATGGGTGTAATGCTAGTCATGTGTATAGCCCTTCTGAAGTGCTGTTTTCTTTCTCTTTTCTCGTATATAGCGTGAGCTGTTCAGTTTTCATGTGACTTGTGGTCGCATTGCCCAAATACTATTCTTCTATACCTCACTGTATCTTGCAGTTTAGTACACAATTGAGACTATACCTTCTATACCTCACTGTATCTTGCAGTTTAGTACACTATACCTTCTATAATCACTGTATCTTGCAGTTTAGTACACTATACTTCTATACCTCACTGTACTTGCAGTTTAGTACACTTACCTTCTATACCTCACTGTATCTTGCAGTTTAGTACACTATACCTTCTATACCTCACTGTATCTTGCAGTTTAGTACACTATACTTCTATACCTCACTGTATCTTGCAGTTAGTACCACTATACCTTCTATACCTCACTGTATCTTGCAGTTTAGTACACTATACCTTCTATACCTCACTGTATCTTGCAGTTTAGTACACTATACCTTCTATACCGTCACTGTATCTTGCAGTTTAGTACACTATACCTTCTATACCTCACTGTATCTTGCAGTTTAGTACACTATACCTTCTATACCTCACTGTATCTTGCAGTTTAGTACACTATACCTTCTATACCTCACTGTATCTTGCAGTTTAGTATCTGAGATTAGCACAAGCTACAAACAGAGTTATAAACAGACTTTAACCTGTGCCTATGGACCTTACTCCTGTGATAATGGCCCGATCTCTCAACCCACAGGACCTAGCACCATTCGTACAGGCCACACACACTCCCAGCTGAAGACTGCATCTACAGACAATGCCAGTTCCAGCAGTCAGCCGAGTCTCCAGACCATTCACTCCCGCTCCCCCATCCCACGCTGAGCCCGGAAACCGAGATTCTACCATGACGCAATATATTGAACTGTCTCGTCTCTTCTAGGAGGTGAAGGAAGTAATGGCAACGTCATTCGCTACAGCATGCAGACCAGCGAGTCAATATGACATCCACCCACATGGAACCAGCGGTCCGAACTCTGGGCCACGGAATGGAGACGTGGAACATGTCAGGTTCCGACGCTACCCGTACTTTGTGACCCAGATTCCTCCGAGTGGCTCGGGGGTGGTGACACGAGACGAAGACTCCGAGAGTTCGTACTACAATACCATGATCCCATTCTCGGTTCTCGGTACCGGCGACAAGGAGGGAGTGGAACGGAGTGGGGACACGAGAGGGCTGACTGATGTGGACACTGAGAGTGGAGTTGGAATGGAATCCCAGGTATTTGGTTATGGGCTTTCACCTCCATTTCTTGTGGAACTTCAGTTTATCGTGACAACTCACTGAATTGTGCTCTGTTTTTTAGTTTACACTTTAGATCAGTGTTCTGTGTAATACATACATTGTCTATAATTGATAAATATGCATGAATGATCATGCAAGCTACATTCAGGTTCAGAAACGTAATTTGCTACATTTATATATATATACAGGTGTCAGAGAGGAGTACAACGGGTCAGTGTTCGATGGAATGTGGCCATCAGGGAGGGACGACTGTGATATCCACGGTGGGGAAGACAGAGAAGGGAGGGAGAGGGAGGAGAGGGAAGAAGAAATGGAGCGGAGTTGTCGAGAGGGAGAGTATCTGTGAAGATGGCATGGGAGGAGGGAGGGAGGAGAGGAAGAGGGGGAGGAGGGTGCGAAGGAAAGAGGAGAGAAGGACGGCGAGAGTGGAAGCGATGATGAGGCTGAACCAAAGGAGAGTTGAACTGTGTACCAATAATCATTGACTGTGAACGGAACTGCTTCAATGATGTATAATCTGCACGTATTACATGTTTCGCCTTATGCGCATGCGCAAAACGATATACACGTTTACCGCAAACAGATGTTCTTCAGAATTTATGCAAGATGCGATAAACGTCGGTTTGTGCACTGATTACTCGCTCTGTCTCGTTTTTGTGGGCCGACCAATCTTGGTATATATAACACTACTAGTCGCCGGCCGGTGTTCGATGTGACACGTGAGAAAATGGCTGGAAGGTGCAGGTCTCTCGTTCTTCTTCTCTTTATGCACGTCCTGTCAGGTCAGTAGCATCTCATTGAACTAGCTATGGCCTTGCTGCATGTGCTACGTACGTGCATGTGAACATCGGGGTGAACTGTATACGGCTGGGTTCATGCTAACTCGTTCCCCCGAAAATATGAAGTAGAGATGCAAACAGTAGCATAGCTGTGTAGCTAGCTAGAAGGCTTGAGCTCGAGTACTTGGGATGCGCACGTTGTGCACAGACGTGCATAATGTTTACTGCTGTTTAGTGAGTGCATGCAATGCATACTACTATACTATACTCCGTACAGCTAGGTCACACGTTTTCTGTTCCATACGTAGCTTAAATGTCAGATGTGCCACAAATTGCCATACATACCAAGTATCCCTACCCAACTATAACTGCTATGGCTGCGCAAGCTCAACATAATTATATACAAGCTAGATACATGTACCTCATTGAGAATATTCTTGTATGTACCTTTGCAAACGTAGGACAGTTGAAAGTGGGGGGAAAGTAGCACTTAGTTGGGGAAGGCCTGGGAATGAGGCTGAGTTTACTGTGGGGAGTTTTAAATGTTTGTTGCAGTAGTTTAACATATCTGCTCCTATATGAGCCTGGTATCTATTGAGCAACGGCTGCAGCAGACTTTGTGGTTGTATGTACAGTCGAGAGTTTCCCTTGTGTTGTGTGTTCAACTAGAGTTCTCATGGGTAAAAAATTCCCCTGTGTTATGGTGTTGATACACACCCAGTGATGTTAATACTACCTTTCTCCCTTTGCCTTCTGTTACTCTCTCCCACCATCTCTCTCTCTCCCTCCTTCTTACTCTCTCCGTTTCTCTCACCCCCCCCCAATATGGCAAACTAGTTAGTCAGTGTAGTATGCTGGCTTAGCTTCATTGTGACGATTGCCATTCTTTTTTTATTCATTCAGCTACGTACATAGCTATCATGTGACTAAGGATCACTGCTTACATGTAGAGCTAAAGCTTTCTTTTCCAGTCGCCACTTCCTCCACTGCTGTGTTAGTTCCAAGCTATACGTGTGACGCAGGAAATTATATGTAACTGATGGGAGGGATACAACTAGTTGTTGTTTTCGCAGCACTACATAGCAGTACTATCGCAAAGTGTATTATCATCACAGTATGTATACACAAGAGACCAGGTCTATCCACTAACACAGGCTCTGCACAGACTGTGCCGTGCTTCACTGGACTTGGTTGTGGTTCTGGTAGTGTTGGCCTACAGGTTTCAGCATTGGCCTGCTGTAGCATGGCTGATACTCTCTCATTCAGACGTACAGTGGACGCCGAATCATGCTTTACATGTTATGGTAAGCTATACTGACATCAGTGTTTGGAACTGATTTTTTTGGTTCTATCAGGGTTTGGATGGGTACAGAATATCAGCAGTGATTTGACATCAGCTGAGCCTCAGACTGAAATAACTGCTGTGGAAGGACAGACTGTCTCCCTGACACTTTTCTACACTAAGAATAATCCACCAAATTCCCTCCGAATAGACTTTAACATTCAGACCTCTGGTTCAGCAACAGGTATTTAGTTATGTGTTGTTTGTCTATTTATTAGATGACTGTTGTACTCTTTTGCATGTTTTGATGATTACTGTGTTTCTCCTACAGAGGGAGTGGACTATGTTGTCACTCCAGATCCAGCTAGTGTTTTCATGGACGAAGTGTCACTGCAGTTGGTCCCAGTCACAGTTAATGTCACTCTAGTCCCTGATGGTATAGGAGAAGAAGGGACTGAAGACATTGTACTCACTCTAGTGCAGCTTCCACCGTTCGAACCCGAGCGTGTTCTCATCAACCCAACAGTCAGGATCCGTGTCGAAGATAATGACAGTATGTATAATAGTAGTTGGAATTATATCACATTGTGATAATGCACTATAACCTTGTTCACAATCTCAATCACCACAGTTTCATACGTTCCAGATTAGAGAAAATAGCCAAAGAGAAGCCTTATATGTCGTCTTCTATTCTATCTTATCTTTTTCCTCCTTTCTTTCTCTGTATAGTTGAGCTGCTAGCCTACATACATTAATTAGTGACATGTTTTGTGCCATATCGGAGTGTTCAGTGTGTATGTCTCAGAGTGTCATTTTTCAAGCCACAACTTGGGTTCAACATGACATCCCTGCAGCTTGCTTTCCTTAAAAGTTTTGTGCAGATCCCGATGCTATTTTGAAGGCACACGGCTTTGTATCTATTCAGATTCTGCCAGTGCACCATCTTTAAATGGTATATAGCACACTGACTGCACAAAGCTGATGCAGTAGTGGCCAGCATGAGTGGGTGTGTGGTTTGCCTGCCTTCACTCTGTTTTGACAGCTAATGTCACCCTTCCCTCTGTACTCTTGCTACATGAAGGGTAGTACACTAGTGCAGGTGAAGTTTTGCATCCTATAAGGAAAGCATAGTAGGTCAAGGTTTAAGGGGAAGAGCCAGCAAACCCTTGTCAAGCCCACACATCCAATGGGCAGAAAATAAGGTCTAATGGGATAATGCTGCCACAATCTCTATAAGTAGCAATACATTTGTTGGCGAGCGAAGTGAGCAGCTAAATTGTTGCGTGTGTTTAGAATCACATACAACATTACTGTATCATAATGACTGAATCAGTTGTTATCTTTCATATTGAATTGCGGATTTGTTTCATTGTCACAGTTCAGACTGGGTTCAGGACGCCGGGGGATGGATGTATCCCAGAGGGTGTGTTGCAGGAGATCTGTCTGACTACTGTTGGATCTCCTGCAGTGGATACTGTGCTAACTGTCTCCGTCACTTATGACACTGCTGGACCTGAAGGTAAGGGGACCATGTAGCTACCATACATTTGAAGGATAAATCTCTTGGAATACATGGCAAACTTTGCAACTCCCTTTGGTGTAAAAACTATTGTGTTGGCCCTCCAACCACATAATGCACAAAATATTCCCACTGTAATAACTCCTGCTGGCTATATGTAGAAATACACAGTTTTGAATCATACTCTAATTTCAGTTTACAAACTTAGCATGAACACATGCATTATGCTGTGTTGTGACCATGTGCAGACTTCGATCTGATCACACCACAAGTGACCATCACTGAGACTATGACTGAGCCGTGTGTGAGTTACCAGGCCATAGCAGATGATCTGGGACTGGAGGGAGTGGAGAACCTCACTCTGTTTCTTAGTGGACCTCCCAATGTACAACTGACTACTGCCTCTCTACACATCTGCATTCAGGACTCTGACGGTAAAGACTATTACAATGTACATAGTCTCCACTATACAAGTAACTTTTTCGGCTATGTTTACATAGTTGTGCATGCAGTGGAAATGCACAGATCAGCCTTTGGTCTTTTCAGCATCATAATAATTATATTATGAACAGTCTCACTAAAAGTCTGATCCACAGCAGCTATAAAACTCAGACCAACCAGCCATACATTATTGTAGTTACTCACATAACCAACTACCCCACCTAAGAAAACTCAGTTGCACATTGCATCATCATCATCATAAACTATTGATTACTTGTCAGAATTGCTTGCTTCATCAAAGAGACAATTTTACTTTCATCTTTTTGTGATTTTCAAAGCTCTCTGATCAATAAAGGTTTTCTGTTTGCACTTCAGGTTGCGCGCATGCTACGTTCAGCGTTCGAGTCTTACGTAACGGACTGCATGCGCATGCGTGATCTGTTTTCGGATGCGTCCAAATTCTGCTGCTGCGAGGAGTGACACTTACTGCAGAATGTCACTAACTCTTTGGGTCCACGCAACTGCCCTCCTTTATTGTACCTTCCTTCACCAAGGTATGGCAAACTAGTGTAGTATGCTGGCTTAGTCCCAGCGATCATAGTGGAGTCGTCCGGCCGAAGTTAAATGATGGGAGGGCTACAACTAGTTGTTTTCGCAGCACTACATAGCAGTACTATCGCAAAGTGTATTATCATCACAGTATGTATACACAAGAGACCAGGTCTATCCACTAACAGGCACTGTCCCGTGCTTCACTGGACTTGGTTGTGGTTCTGGTAGTGTTGTGGAACAGGCTTCAACATTGGCCTGCTGTAGCATGGCTGATACTCTCTCATACAGACCTACAGTGAACAGCGAATCATGCTTTACATGTCATGGTAAGCTATATTGACATCTGTGTTTGGAACTGAACTTTTTTGGTTATATCAGGGTTTGGATGGGTACAGAATATCAGCAGTGATTTGACATCAGCTCAGCCTCAAACTGAAGTAACTGCTGTGGAAGGACAGACTGTCACTCTCACACTTTTCTACACTAAGAATAATCCACCAAATTCCCTCCGAATAGACTTTAACATTCAGACCTCGGGTTCAGCAACAGGTGTGTGTATGACTGATTTTACCAACACTTTATGTATACCCTGTTCTACTGGATTCTCCTACAGAGGGAGTGGACTATGTTGTCACTCCAGATCCAGCTAGTGTTTTCATGGACGAAGTGTCACTGCAGTTTGTCCCAGTCACAGTTAATGTCACTCTAGTCCCTGATGGTATAGGAGGAGAAGGAACTGAAGACATTGTACTCACTCTAGTCCAGCTTCCACCGTTCGAACCCAAGCGTGTTCTCGTCAACCCAACTGTCAGGATCATTGTCGAGGATAATGACAGTATGTATTGTAGTAGTGGGAGATTTTTGTCACATTGTGATGATGCACACACCTATAACCTTATTTCGCAATCCCCGATCACCACCCAGGAGAGCAAGGAGAGGTGGTATGGGAGATGGGAATGGTTGGAGTCACGGAGGGAAGTGGGTCAGTGGAGGTCTGTGCCAACTACACTGAAGCGGTCGAGGGATTCACCGTGGAGACATCTACCACAGAAGTCTTTGCCCGTAAGTCTACTACAGCAGTTCTTTATCTTTCAGTCCTCTGCAGTTGCTATAGTTTTTAGAGTTCTTTACGGTTATTTTTCAGTCCTCTACAGTTACTAGTGTACTGTAATAACAGCAGCAAAAAAGTTTTGTGGTTTGAGAGCCCAACAGGTTGTAAAACTGTGTACAACTGCTGGCTGTTGTGTGTGGTAGTAAAGTTTGGTGGGCGGTGGCTCTTTGCTGGTGCTTTGATCTCACTCTTACTACCTCCTGCCTCCCTCTCTGTGGCTTTTACTAACTATTGAAGCGCTGACTACTATGGTTTCTTCTCACAGGAGTTTGCCGTTTTGGGTAGTATAGTAGACTTTGAACCCATGCCTGCCGAGCACTCTGCCTATACTGCAGTGTCATTGGTTCGAGTCCCTCCCAGCATATAGAAGACTAGCCTCTTAACAACAGTGCAGAGTAATGTCTGTGGCCATTAGATTAGTGGGGAAGGATATTAATGACTTACAGAACAGATGGCTAGACCTCATCTTTTATCTTCACGTTGGGAAAAACCAACATGTTTTACTTCCACACTTAGTTATCTTGCTATGTAGAGCTAATATGTTGCAAGAACTGAGAAAGAAGGCTTTTAGTGGGCGGGTGGGAAGGGTTAAACACAGAACAAGAAAGCCGTTGAATGGCAAGGGTCAAACGCAGGAAGAACTGAGCAAGAAATCTGGCAGGTGGGCAAAGGGTTAAACGTATCAATAACTGGTGAGTGGGCAGGTGGGCAAAGGGTTAAACGTAGCAAGAACTAAACAAGGATGCTGTTGAATGGGCGGGTGAGGAAAGGGTTAAAGAAAGGGAGAACTGAACAAGAAAGCGGTTGAGTGGGTGTGTGAGTAAAGGGTTAATCTAGCGAAAACTCAACAAGAATGCTGTGGTGCAACGGTCTCTAGTATACAACTTGCCCACAGTAGTGGGGCAGGGATTGAGTGGGAGAGATGGGGAGAGTAAGAACAGCTTGACTTATCAGCCGGACAGATGGATCCAGTCTCCCTCTATGTCAACTACATGCCTGCACTATAATAGCAGCCACATGAAGCAATGCTGAATGGGTATAACTGCACTGTAGTATGTCATAGTTTAGAGAAGGATGTGGTGAGCCCATGTGTTGACTGAATTGCATGATTATTGTGTTGCATGATTATTGCGTTTGTATGTTGCTGTTCTACTATTCGCTCACACCAAAAATGATGTTGGTGTACATTAGCATTACTAAGCAACTGCTTTTGTGCACGTATTCACTTAGTTATTGTTTCTTGCCTGCTGAGCTGCCCTGGTTTATATATATAGCACCATAGAAAAAATACTTTCCTTAAAAAAAATATTTCCGAAGAGTTTTCTTGTGTGTCGTTGATTACCTTGCAGCCTCCAAGGTCGAGGAAAAAAACTCACCTTCTCGCCTTACACCTCGCATAAGATGCTTTCTAAAACGAGAGTTTAGGACACTTACTAATGCAGCAATGCTATGAAGCTCCTAAGCGGTGGACACTTTTGAGGTTGACATAATTTAATATACACTAATGAATGGGTATGGAAACAATTTTGGAATGATGAACACATAACACAGTAAATGAAGCACTACACCACTTACAGTACCCTGAAACGAGGACACCTCTTTAACAAGGACACCTGTTCTTTCCCCAAGAACAGCTCTTGCACTGAATTTAACCCCTGAAGTACTAATGTGGACAGTTATTCTGTCACATTGGTGTCCGGAATAGGGGGTTCCACAGACATTGTGTATATTTATAGTGTGTCAACATCAGCAAAGTAGAGACTACTATAATATACGTAAGGCTGCTTGCAGTGTTGGATCATTCACAATGTTCAACGGCTTGTGATACAGACTGTTTGCCCACTCTTCGCCCACTCTGTGTGTGCTGATTGCATTCCTCTGCTATTCTCAGTTACCGTGCACTTTTGACCACGTGTGCAACAATCAGGCCAAGAAATCCTCATGTAGGACTCTTCAAACCAGTTCTTTTGCGTATTTTTCGGTTT
Organism: Geodia barretti; assembly: GCA_030341885.1. Classification (NCBI taxonomy): domain Eukaryota; kingdom Metazoa; phylum Porifera; class Demospongiae; order Tetractinellida; family Geodiidae; genus Geodia; species Geodia barretti. Next base: position 5,968 of record CASHTH010003917.1, on the reverse strand, counting down.
TCCTTGCTGTTTTTTTCATCTGCTCACTGACCTCCTTCCTTTCCCCTTCTTCCTCTCTCCCTCCCCTTTCTTACTCTCTCCCTTCCCTCTCCTCCCTCCCCCCTCCCCAGTCAATGGATCAGACTTCCTAGCTCAGATAGGGCCCACGGCTCACCTGGTATGGAATGCAGGCTCCACAATAGCCTGTGTCTCCATTCCAATCATTGACGACGAGCGAGTGGAAAATGATGAGATATTTTACGTCAACATGGTCCGAATCGTCAACTCGCCCTCGGGGGATGATCCTCGTCTGGTGCCCCTGGCGATTATCATGATCATGGACGACGATTGTAAGCACGTTTATTGTTTACAGACACTTTGTCTCTAAGGGATTATAGAGTAATTAGTTTTTTTTTGGTATTTTTCGTAGTTCACCTTTTGCTTCTGGTTTTCTAACTAGTTCATGTTTCTTCTTTTTTTCTTCTTCTTTTCCTTCTCTCCCCCCCCTTCCTCCCTCATTCCTGCATCTCTCTTCCCTTTTCTCTTTACTATTTTCTCTTCCTTCCTTCTTCACTCCCTCCCTACCCCAGTGATTCCAATAGTTTTCACAGTAGACAGTATCGTCACCACCGACGACCAGCCAGCTGTCGAGGCGTGTCTTGAAGTCGATAACGAGCTCGTTGATGAGAATGTGGCCTATCGGATACCCATCGCCGTGGAAACTCAAGACGGAACTGCCCGTAAGAAATGATTGTTAGTGTTTTTTCAGGGAATGAATACTTTCAGCTAAGAATGTGGACCATATTTTACTTCAGTGCAAACCTACAAACCTTTTCCCATTCATCAGTTTGCCACACTATTCCAAAATCCTCATTCCCCCATATACCCAGAATACAAGTTTAACACTTGTACTAAACCTATTCCCATTCCCCCATCCCCACAATATGGTCAATGCAAATTTGCTAAACCTATTCCCCATTCCCCCACACCCAGAAGTTTCAAACCTATTCCCCATTCCCCCACACTCAGAAGTTTAAAACATATTCCCCATTCCTCCACACCCGGAAGTTTCAAACCTATTCCCCATTCCCCAACACTCGGAAGTTTCACACCTATTCCCCATTCCCCCACACTCGGAAGTTTCAAACCTATTCCCCATTCCATCACACTCGGAAGTTTCAAACCTATTCCCCATTCCATCACACTCGGAAGTTTCAAACCTATTCCCCATTCCCCCACACCCGGAAGTTTCAAACCTATTCCCCATTCCCCCACACTCGGAAGTTCCAAACCTATTCCCCATTCCCTCACACTCAGAAGTTCAACCTATTCCCATTCCCCAAATCAGAAGTGTTCAAACTATTCCCATTCCCCCACACTCAGACAGTTCAAACCTATTCCCCATTCCCCCGCACTCAGAAGTTTCAAAACTATTCCCCATTCACACTCAGAAGTTTCAAACCTATTCCCCATTCCCCCACACCAGAGTTTCAAACCTATTCCCCATTCCCCACACTGGGAAGTTTCAAACCTAGTTCCCATTCCTCGCACTCAGAAGTTCAAAACTATTCCCACTCCCACACTCAAGAAGTTCAAAACCTATTCCCCATTCCCCCACACTCAGAAGATTCCCATTCCCAATCCCACACTCAGAAGTTTCAAACCTATTCCCCATTCCCCAACACTCAGAAGTTTCAAAGTTGCATAACCATCCCATTCCAGAGTCTGACGTGGACTTCATGCCATTAAACAAACATGACGGGAGGGGAGGCCACGTAGAGGTCTCCTCACTCTCCAAGCCCTTCTCGTTGCTTCACCGTATCACTCCTCACCGCCAAGGACAAACCAATGGACGACGGAATTTCTTCCTTGCACGTGATGTCATGACGGCGCAAGGATCAACCCTCTGCGAGCAGATACAGCTGCCGCTGATCTAGAACTACACAATCCACTGGTAAGGATCAGTGCTCTTTGGCTACAGAGAAGTCTGAAATATATACCCATGAATTGTGCAAGTTAGAAAGAATATAAAGGCTTTTTTCAACTAATGACACCCTGTTCTTTCTCCAAGAACACACACTTGCATGCAATATTAATGAAGGGTTGGGAACCAGAACAATTTAACCTACAAAAGGTCCTTTTTTTACCCCTCTTGACATGATTAAAATGCGGTGACTAACTTGCAAAATCCCATATATCTCACTTTTTTTAGTATACCCTACCAATGGTTTTCAATTTTTGCACTGCTTGGGAAATTTGCAATACTTAAGACCACTCTGGTTCTCGGCCCTTCATTTAACCCCTGAAGTAAAGAAATCTTAGTAATATGGACGCTTTCTTCTACTCTGTTGGTATAGAGGTTCCGCTGTGCACTGAAACACATTCAATCTCACCATCCCCCCCTCACCCCCTCACCCCTCACAGCTGCACAGATCGAAGTTGGAGACATATCAGACTCAGTCCTCAGTAACCCTCTGTTCTCTGTGACCCTCGACATGAAGGCAGACGAAGATGACTCTTATCTCTGCTACGAAATCCACGGAGACTCAGGACTGTACCTGAATTTAGTCTCGACACTTGTTTTCAATCAACGCCGGCTACGAGACAATCGAAGGAGCCCCCACCTACAACAAGATCGATGCACTCTTTATAACAACATCAGATGCAGCTGGCGGGTGTAGTAATATCGAAATACTCTCGTCGGAGTCCTGCACGGCTGCGTATTTGGTCGGTAGTGACTACGGCCTGGTGCTACGAGAGCGTTACCGTAGGAACGGAGTCCAAGTCGAGTTTCTGGACGGTCGAATCGAGGTGACGTTGCCGTGCCAACGGTATCCAGGTGGGGGTATAAAGGTCGTCGTCAAGTGCAACGCGGAGTACCAGAACCCAGTCACAGAGGAGATGCTGCCGGTCAAGAATTTGGACCTTACATTCCGTCGCGGGAAATTGGCTTCTGATGCCTACCCCATGCCTCATGGTCTTCTTGGTGAGCAAAGGGTTAAATTTACAGTCTTTTTGGTGAGATGAGGGTTAAATTGATAAGGAAGTTGTTGTGTTGGTGAGTGTCCTGAGTTGTGAGGTGTCCTGATTAGTAAGGTGTCTTGATTAGTGAGGTCCTGTTTTGTGAGCTAGTATAGCGAGGTGTCCTGATTAGCTTGTCTTGACATGTCCCATATAAGTGAAGTGCCCTGATCAGCAAACACTTGACGTGTCCTGATTAGTGAGGTGTCCTGACTATGTTTTTAACTACTCTTTAGTGAAGTGTCCTGACTATGTTTTTAACTGCTCTAAGGTAATCACAAAACGCTGTATAACACACCACAGGTCAATTCTGGCGTCTGGACTTTGAACAAGAGCCATTCCGTCAGCAGTTTGTAGACGGGAACTCTCGCGAAAATGCCTTCGTCATGACAACACCGGTCGACCTCGGGGTGCGTAGTTTCGTCGGGATAATGTACCACCTCACCTGGACTCCGCGAAAAAGCAGTGTCTATGCCGGCAGTAGGCAAGCTGGTACGTCGCGCTATGTCACATCGCCGGCCGATTCCGTCATTGAGGGATTGTACCAAGACTACTCAGTGAGTGGACGTTTCGGTACCGACTATCAGTACAGCGTGTTTCCAAGGAACGATTTCAACTGTGAGACGCCAACATTTGGATAAGAAACGTCACAAAACACTTTTGATAGGTTTTCCGAGAGTTGCAAAAAAATTGTGAGACGGTGTCCCTGTACATGAAATTATAATTGTATGTATTTGTATAATACAATATGTGGCCCTTTACACAGACAATAGTCATTTGCTCTTTGACACAATCAGCACAAGAAGCAACCTTGTATGTACAATGCACTCCCAAAACAAAAACAACGAAATTTCGCATTTCCATTCACTTGCCAAATATCATTCTGGTATATCGAAGAAAGTTTTTGCATATTGTTGCTGAAGCGAAAACAAGCAACTTTATAATCTGCAGACCTTTACACTCCTGTTACACAGCAGAAAAGGAACGATTTTGCATTTTTTGTAGAGTCATGAACCAACTATCCTCAATACTTTAACTACAGTTGGAGCATGGAATGGTATAACACCCTCTATTTTGTGCACCTATCCTTATCTTGCCCAAATTTCGCTATAATAGCCCACTAAATAAGGGTGTCAACGATTTTGCATTTGTTGTAGAGTCATGAGTGGAAAAAGTAGATAAACCAACTATCCTTAATACTTTCACTACGGTTGGAGTATGGAATGGTTACATCTCGCTGCACCTATCCTATCCGCCCAAATGTTTGCTGTCCCCTCAAAACGGTGGTCAACGATTTTGCATTTGTTGTAGGACAAGGGTGAAAAAGAGACAAACCACTATCCTTAATACTTTTATTTAACAGTTGGAATGGAATGGTAACATCTTCTAAGTATCTTGCTGCACCTATCCCTATCTCACCAAAACTTCGCAAATAACGGTGTTAACGATTTTGAAATCTCAATCCACTGAAATTTCGCCATTTTGCACTCGCATTCACCGCCGAATGCAATCGTTCTAGTGTGTATATCGCAGAGAGTTATAAATAATTATACAATGTTAAACAAGTGAAAAATCTTAGCCTATCGATGGATATATAATAGACAAAAGTGAGGAAAAGAGTGATGTGGAAGGAGAATTTGGAACTGCGTAATGTTATAGCGGCCATGGGTCAGGGGGTGTGGCTTCTGATTGCTCCTCACTATTATTTACAACCGAGTGCCCATTGGGTGTGGCTTTCTCTGGTTTCCTGGCAACCAGGTAAACACACTTGTAGGTCATCTGAATCATGGATGCGGGGTTCTGTATGTAGGGACAGGGAACACCTCTCCTCTCTGTCTGCAGAAGAGAATAAAACACAACATAAGAATTGTTTGGCGGAGCGAGTGCCAGGAGTTCAATATTTTGTGCATGTTTGTCTGCTGAATGTAGAATCTACAGTAGAAGCATTACGGTATGTGCTAGTGTGCCGTCACATAATAAAGTTCCAGCATTGAAACGACTAGTAGGCTCGCTTTGCTCGGCAAATAAAGTTAGACAGGCAACTCCATGCAATCTACATTATGCCGTAGCCCGAGGACCCTTCTGAGAGGGCTTGAGGGCTTTGTAATGCCATGTGGGTGGGTGAGCTGTCAAAAACCAAACTGACTCCAATTGATCCACATGGGTGGCAAGTGTAGTGGCAGGAAATGGTGCTACGGTCAGAAATAATTCTACGAGAATTGGAAGACAGGCTCGGAGCTCTGATGTGTCACTATATGTATATGTACATGGGCAGGTCCTACTGATATGTAGGAAATGACGGATCATTGAACATACGTATGTGTAGGGAGGTGACACATCAACATGTACTGAGTTCTTCCACCACTACTGGTGTGTTCATGGTACATTAGAAACTCCACTTCACCTGTGGAAGACCAACTTCTGAGAAGTCTTTGTCACTCATCAACAACAGAGCTTCGACATTGGACTGTGGAGGAAAACATGTGGTCACAAACAGTAAAGGTGGCGACAATATAGGGCTTGTGTGGAGGAAATTTTACACGAGCAAGCATGTCAGTTCAAAGTATGTGGCCATCATCCATTGTACTACTGCATCATGTTCAGTAGGTCATCCCTGTCTTGTCTCCTTACTAGGAGCCTTTGTCAGCTAGCCGGCCACGTGGGTGCGCGCGCTCATTAAAAATGAGCATGCGCATTGAAACATCTAAACGTCACTTGGCAACGCTACACAAACCGGCCCTACTTCCTTGACAACTTCATTTTGTCTTTTTTTGCAGCAGCGCTGCTTTCGAGCAGAAAATAAAGGAGATTTTGTTGTTTAGCCAGTCGCCCGAGGACAGTAATGTAGTCGGCCGTCGTCTCTAACAGTAAAGTGCACGCTGTGAGTGTTGTCGCAGTGTATGTCGTAGTGTGTCCAGAGCTGAGGGCGAGCAGTAATGTAGCTAGTTGTAGTGTCGTCTCTCCCAAG